>JBBPBS010000693.1:1179230-1229511 GCA_037974835.1 Cicer judaicum
AATAAATTTAATTTAATTTTTATTGTAATTCATTATTTTATATATATATATATTATATTACTTATTTAATTTTAATAAAAAAATAAATTTTTAAATAAACTAATAATTTATCCCTAAACTTAAAACAAAAACCACGTGAGACTTTAAAATAAATCTATAAAAAACAAAAATTATACGTATGCATTGAGTTCTTATTGGATTAGATTTATACTTTACAAAATATACTAATCTAACGTTAACCTATTTCCACATGTAATGATAAATGAGTATAGGTACACATTTATATATATATATATATATATATATATATATATATATATATATATATATATATATTATGGAGTACACCAATTTGAGATCCCACCATTGGTGGTGCTTTATAGTAAAATTTTATTTAAAATAATAAATAAAATTATTTTTATGTATTAAATATTTTATTAAGATGTTAAATAGATGTACTCCAAATATGAGTTATAAACCAAAAAATTACTCACATCAATATTTGCAATGAACTTTGTCTGATGTGGAAAAAGTGATATTTGACCATATGTCAAAGAGCTTATCAAATCAACAAAGGAACAAATCAATTTAATTCCCTTTTGGGGTGAGACAGGGGCTTTTTCCTTTTCTTCATTTTTTAAATGTATTTAACTTTTCACACCAATCCAAAGGTGCTTATATTGAAACAAACTTATTCAGAGACTCAAGAGACTTGAAAGATAAATTACACAATATATTTGTTTAAAGTATACTTTTCTTATTTTGTTTTTTAATTTTAAAAAGATATAGGTAGCAAATTGTTAAAATAAGTCATACTTAAAATTAAGAAACAATTTTTTTGTAATGTATATATATAATATCATTAATAAAAATAAAAATTTCTTAAAATCTAAATACCCCTTAGTTTCTCTAAGTAAACTTTTTCCAATATTGAGGTCATTAAAAAATTAGAAATTCCCTAGATTTGAAAGTGAAAATACATTGCTTTTATAATGAAAAAAAAGTTAAAATACATTGCTTTTATAATAAAAAGCTAGACTTGTGAAGTCATTGTACAGTCACTTGTTGCTGTTTTAGTAAGGCTTTTCTTCCTTTTCTACTCAAACTTGTGCAATATTCAACTTCTCAATCAAATGCTACATTTAATTATTTTTAAAATGTAAATATTATTTAAGTTAGTATTTTGTTTGAGTTAGAATTAAACCTCTCACTAGCCACTACTCTATTTCAACAAAAATAAAATAAAATTACACATCAATTTTTGTTCTATAAATACAACTCAGATAATAAAAAACTCTAAAGACATTTAATATATTAAAGTGTAAGTTCGAACTTGCAACATTATAACTTCTAAAAAATATAATATGTATATATTTTTGGATGAAGGGAATCAAAAACATGAAACAAAATTAGTTAAAGATAGTCCAATTCAACAACCACCTACCTTCTTTCATTTTCCCAAATAAATCACAACATACCAACTCCACTATGAATAGTAAAAGCTAAGAAACTAACAAAACAAAACATATTTTAAAAAAGAAGAAAAAAAGAAAGAGTCACAATCTTTCAAGTTTGGAGTTTGTAGGGTCAAGTTAGGAAGAAGAAGGGACAAGACAAGAGAGTATGAAGACAAAATATAACAACAAAACCAAAGGAAAAATCTAAAGTCACTTTAATTTTTCTTCTCCTTCTATTACCTTTATAAAGAAAAAATCTTCACAAAAATCATTCATCACCAACAACTACAACTCAAAAAAAAAAAAATAGACACATTAACACATTAGATACAATAATTTGTCTCTTTTCTCTTACATTTATTATACAAAAAAAAAAGTATAATCTATAATTGCCATATAATCATCAATGCTGCTAAGAAGCTCTATTACAAGCACTAAGAAGTTCTTCCAAAAAACATTGAAGAATTTCAAGTCATTCTTCTCTTCTGACTACCAAAGGCTTCCAAAAAGCACTTCTCCTCATAATCACTTATCTTATTATGTGGCTGCAAAACATGTCATGAACATGGACAAAGGTGAATCATCATCATCATCATCTTCAACAAAGCAAAAACAAGAATATGAAAACAACAAAAACAATGAGAAGAGATTGACCCTTCAAAGAGGAAAACAAAAAGATTCAAAATTTATTGATGTAGATATGAAAGAAAGAAGAAATTGTTTTGTGGAAGAAAAGTTGAAGGAATTGGAGATGTTGGATATGGACAATGTTGATTATGTGATGGATATTGAAGAAGTTCTTCATTACTATTCAAGACTTACTTGTCCTGTTTATGTTGAAATTGTTGATAAATTCTTCATGGAAATGTACTCGGAATTGTTTGTACTCTAGGCCGAAGATTCATGGTTTTAAATTGCAGGTGTTGTCGCGTTTGCACGCACAAACTTTCATATTGTAGAAAAATACGATTGAGGCAGTTTAAATTGTAGTTGCAGACAACAATTTAAAATAAAATCATTGAGATGCGAGTAAGAATCGTTTTGATTTTTTTTCTCTTCATGTTTGTTAACTTGATCATCTCTTAGATTGTTTTGACATTTTTCTTTGAGTTTATTTCTCATTGTTCATTGACTTGGTGTTTATGGATAATAATAATTAATAGATGCTTGTGTTTGGTGTGTCAAAACCATTCATATTTATGTACTGTTCTATTATTTCATTGATCAGTGTTTGAATTTGGATGTGCTGCTAGAAAATGTTGAGATTTATTTATTTATTTTTTAAATCGCCAATATTTCTGAAATTAGTGGATAATTTGGAGATGGTGTCTCACTTTTCCATGATATATAACAGCAAATATTGAATGAATGTAAATTAGATTAGTTAAGTTTATTAATTTATTCTTTATAGTTAGTTTTTATTTAGGTTACATTTTAGTTATTTTCTGTAAAAAGGATTGTGACCATTTCCTCTTTTGGTATTACTCTGGTAGAATTTTACATTGTCGTTGGATTATAATTTATTAGATAATGGTCGTTGATCTAAAAACTATATAACATGATGTAACAGATTAAATGATATTATAATGCACTATTTTTACTCTCTTATTCTAAATTCTTTTTATGGTTTTTGATTAGCAATATCTTTCTCCTTGTTCCTTTTTCATTTTGATCACCATCACCATTCACCATGTTAGAATCATCTCTGACTAGGACTGGTGTGAGTAGTGTCGTTCGTTCTCTTAATTAAGTCATCATCTTTTTTAACAACTATCTTTGTTCACTTCAACAATCTTTATTATTTTCATTTTAGTGAAAACTCTGGTACGTTCACACCTCTTTAGATGGTTCCAATTATGATCCATATATGTAGTCGTGCCATGAAAAGGACTATTATTTCCAAAAATAAATTGAAGTTTAATGATGAATGTGGAATTGTCTTTGTTCTGCAAGAAAATGATCTCAATTATGACTCAATTTTGTTGATATTACCCCTTCAATATAATTTATGATATGACAATGCCTCATTTGAATTATATTATAGTATATTACTACCCATGCTATTATTATTTATAAATCGTATAATTTTTAAATAAAATCAATTACAAATAATACAAATTAGAAATAATTAACTCTTAAATCCTAGAGATTGGGGTTTCCCCCAAATTTAGAAGCTTTCGTCTGTGTTATTCGCATTTCTAAGTCATAAAAAGTAATTTTATGTCATTAGAGATTATAAGATTTTAAAATGTAATTCAAATCATCATTTTCAAGTCCTAAAACATAATTCTACGTCATTAATTAAGAGGACACAAGAGCAAAATTGACTCCATGTATAAGTAATAGAAAAAAAAAACTTGTAAAATATGAAACTAAATTTTCGATTTTTAATATAGAAGGACTAAAATCGTGATTCATTTAAAATAAGAATACCATAAATGCATTTAAGCATTTATCTTTTATATGCAAATATATATTGGTTTCTCAAAATGTAAAATTTGGGGGTGAAATTGGGATTTTATAAAATTGTGGGGGTATGAATAAGTTGGGGTGTATATTATTACTAGTGGTAGTAATAGTGTTAACAGAGTGGGCTTATGGTTATGGCCCAAATGGCCTTACCCATTTCACAGTCTTGTCTTGGGACCTATGCTGGATCAGTTTTTTGTTGTTGTTAGGCCCATGAAACTCAATGAATTTTTGAAGTGCATTCCTTTCTTATTGAATTTATGGAAAAATGGATTTTCATTTGATGCACAAATAGGCCATTTTCCATTTGGGCTATAAAAATGCACTTACAATTAACACATGTATATATGTAGTGGCAAGCAATGCATGTGATTACATAGAGTCACAATATATGGTTCAAATTGAAGTGTGAATGAAAGTAAAAGATGCACACTTGAAATTGTAAGAAAAATCCAAGAATTATAAAGTCTATGAATGACTAGTAAAGTATATAGAATCAAATGTTCCACTAAGCATGCATAGTGGACCCCACATAATGAAAAAAATTTGAAAGCCAAAGTAGGGAATCCAAGTGACTACCCCATGTCAAGATATTGTTCTTATGCGCACCTAGCCTCATTCTTGGGACAAAGAAGATTCCAATGGTATCTATTGATATTCCAAGATTATGGGGTCAATGTCACATGGAAAAAAAGTGATTACTTCCTTTCCCTATTGAGTTGGAGTCTCTCTCTTTTAGGCAATAAGCACTAGGGGTATGATATGGCTACACTTTCACTAATGTCTCACTCAAATAATCTATATTTATAGTAAAATGGAAGAGCTAGCTATATTGCTATTTATGAATTAAGAGGTTTATATAGTTTATAGAAATTAATATTCTTTTTTACTAGCTATATAGGTATATATATTTGTATGTTATAATTACCATCATTGTTCAATTGACCTCATTGCTACCACATAGTACTACTATTACTCTTTAATTTCAAAGCATTGATGGAGCTTGCATGATAGATGGTTACTTCCACTCTATATATCCAAAAAGTTCCCCTAGTAGCATGCTATCTCTTCGTACACAAGCATTTAAACATAAAAAATAGATCAAGAAAGACACATAATATATTGTTGAGTCTTGGATATTGACAACTTATAAGGGTCAACTTCATGACTACAACATTATAACTTTCTTTACATTTAGTTAGAAAATGCAAATATTTATTGAGTGATTTGATCACAAAATCAAGATATATAAAGTAGTTTATAGACGCTATTTAGTTTACTTATCTCTTACTCCTTACTTAAATATTTATTTAAGCGTTTTAGTATTTGTATATACCACTGCTTTGAGAAAAAAAATCACCATCGATTGTTTGCGACCATCAATCATAGTTTATAAACAATACTAATGCATATTTTTTTTGTAAATAGTCAATGTTAATAACTTATTGTTAATTTTATTAGAGGGAAAAATTAGAATTATGACGTTCTTTTAACTCCAAGTCCCTCAAACTACCTAACCTCCAAAATGCATTATGACTATCACCAATATACTTTAAAATAGATCGTCTAATACTCAAATCAAACCATTATCTTTTATTAATACTATGTCAATATTGATATTTTAAACTATCGTCTAATACTATGTCAATATTAATATTTTATATGATGTACTGATAATGTACTGATAATAATGTAAAATATTTTACGTTGACAAAACGTAACAATTAAATTCTAAAAATTTTAGTGTTTAAAAAAAATTAAATTTTAAAAAACTAATTTTTAATTATTAAAACTATCAACTTAAATTTGATCTACAATATCTCTCAAATAAACATTAAAAGTTTGACCGTCAATATATTTATATAAATTTACTATTTAAAATTCTATATACAATACAATATTATATTATTTTTATTTATCTATTAAAATTATAAAATTTAACCATCCAATATTTCATTTCATGTCAAACTCCGCCACCGCAAGTCAGAGTATCTTTCATATTACTTTGTTTATCAAAAACGTGTTATTTTTGTGTGAAATTGATCATTCTTAATATATGTAAAAAAAAACCGTGGCTCAACCTCAAGACCTATTGTTGTTATGTATTACAATACATTATCAAATTTAGTTTAGCATATGCATGCTTTTGAATTGTCATAGGCACTATGAAGTAGCAAGTTTGTTTTGTCCAACTAAATTACTCACTATTTGTTTGACACGTCCTTCTATTTTGTGAGTGAGTGACAAATAAAAAAATTGAAGGCTATATAGAAGAGTAGGTAGCTAGATCAACCAAGGTGGCAAAAAAAAGAAAGAGAGATTACACCAAAGTGGAAATGGAGAGCAACATATATTTGCTTTGGAATCACATAACATGTGGAATGAGGAATGGTGTTTAAATGATTCAACAAACCAAAGTTGCAAGTGGTGTGGTCCATAGAACATTTTCCCTTCTAGCTCGTTCAAGAGAAAGCATATAATGTAATATTAAGTGTTCAAAGATGAGAAGTACCTATCTAGCTACAAATTCTTTAATTTGTTGACTTACCCTTTATGCATAAACACATACTATTTATCCCATGCTAGACACATTTTTTAATTTTTGTATATAGGGCAAATATTATGTAGTAGTATTTTTTTTTTGAATTTCTAATTTTATGTTAGTCTTCTATCTTTTATTTGTTTTGATTGTAAATTTAAAATCAAATTAGAGAAATTGTATATAAACGAAAGGTGGTCAAATCCTATCATAGGAATGATACATTAGTAGGGACAATAGAAATTCATAACTTTGTTATTTAAATTAGTGTTGTAGTAAAGTATTTTGATAACTTGTATTTTTTTTTTTAAATAATATTGTATCACAAACCATAACTTCAAAATTTTATTGTAGAAAATAAAAAACAAATTAATTAAATAAATATCATTATTGCTTTATATCTAAAAAGAGATCAAAGACTAACTCAAAATTAAAAATTAAGGATAAATGATCAATTTTACAAATATGTTAATTATATATACACTAACCAAATTAACAATATTTGATAAAGGGTATCTAGGGGTATAAAAGAATTTGACAATTAACTACTACCATGGCAAAGTCCATAAAAAGTACAATATAATTTAGGCTTTGACAAAGAATGTACTGCTATATTTTTAATTTTAATCATGTCCTAAATATTTAAATTTAGTATCTAACAAATTAAAATTACATTTTTACTAACAAATTAAAGTTACTAAACCACATTTTTTATGACACGTGTTATTTAACTACATTAGACCAATTGTTCACTATATATAACTTCAATAATAGAATTCGACTTGTAACTTAAAAGACAACATAGTTTAAATTTCTTTGAGTAAAGTCATAAAATGATAATAATAACACTTTAATAAATAATAATTTCTTAATTTCCAATATTTTTTTAAATAAACCACTAGCTAGTTCTCTTTAAAAATGAAATTTATTTTGTGAATTAGTGAAAGATCATGGTGAATAACGTATTTAAATTCTCTTAATTTTAAAATTAAACTGCTATATGTTCTCACAATTAAAGTTATTTGTATATTTTCTAAGTTGTACTATATATGCACTAAATTTTAAAGACATGTTTAAATTGACATTGACATTAATAAAATTAGAACCAACCACCATAATTTAATACTTAAAGCTTTTACAAATCAAAGTATCTCATTATAATTTTTCACGATCTCAATATAATGAGTCAAACTTGCTCTAAATGAAACATATAGATTATGATAATCCCCTCATGTTGAATATTGAGGGTCCAAATCTATGATGTGACACATACAAACTACAAGAACTAGGGTAGGTAATTAAGAATCCTTCCTTCAAATTAAATCCAAAATATACGTGTAAGTGTAAATCTCTCTTCATTCTTAATAGCTGCTTCTAATGACTCGTCATGTTCATCAGCATGCATGTCTTGCCCTTTTCACACGTAATAAAGTTCAACTCAGACCAACATCTATTTCAATGCTTACCTTTACGACTATTGATTATGGAAATTTTTTTATATAAAAATTATGTTATATAATTTAGTCATTAATATTTGTTTATAATTTTTCAAAAATATATTATATATTTATTTAAAATTATTTAATGAAATATTAAATCATTTTAAAATCTTATAAAAATTTGTAGAATTAAATTATTTAATATTTTTTTAAAAAATTTAACAGCTAAATTTATAGATTTGAATGAGATATACATTTATGTTTTAAAATATATTTAATATGTTATTTATTTTTAATTGATGTGGGACTATCTGCTTATACTATAATATTTGTAAATTTAATAAAATTTTCTGTCTTTGTAAGTAACAAAAAAAAGATTTTGAATGATATTTTTTTTTGTATGTTTACAAAGTTATAAAAAATTCTTCTAAAAAAAAGGAATTCAAAATTTAATTTAATTTGTAAGTTTATATTTTCGTTACTTTTATTTTAAGGGTTTGACATTTAAAATATTCAATTTTAATTCATCTTTAAGTTAAAAGAATTAAATTTTTGTGGAAGATTTTTTCTTAATGATCTAAATATATTTATAAAAAAATAATTTAAAAATTTAAAAGTTAAACGATGATTAAATATATTTCATTTTAATAAAAAAATAAAACTACTAACAAAAGAATTTTAAATACATTAAAAATTATATTTTTTTCTGCAAAAATTAAAAATGAATTGTTAAACTTTTATAAAGACAACAAACATGTCTAACCCAAAATTTAGAATAACAAAATGGTCCTTCAGAAAGATATAGAAAACCAAATTATTTAATACGGTTATGTCAATAAATAAATTTGGACCACGTTTATTAAAGTTAGTGAATAAAAACATACGAAATGTATGGTCTAGATTGATGAGCATGTGTATACCCACATTTGTACTTGTACAATAGGAAAGCTCAATTGGGATCAATATTCTTTGATTTCACATGTGATCTGGACCATGTTATTATATTTCTAAGGCATTGTTGTCGAACCATGGATATGATTTATAAACTACGAAAGTTTAGAGATAAAAAATATAATTATTTCTTTATTTTGTAAGTACTGTTAAAAATGTAAAAATTAGGAGTGTTTGTAACTTAGTAGTTTTGATTGTAATTCTTAAATTGAAGTGTTTTGATATGTTTATTTTTTAAGTTAATAAATTAACGATTATATTTATGAATTAATGAATTATTTATTAATTTTTGTATTTTAAAAAATATCATTCATAAAAAAATAATATAATTTCATTGTTTATAGACATTTTATTAATTTTCAGAAAAAAACTAAATTTCATTTTATTGAAATTTTTGGTAAATAATATTAAGTTATTATAATTTTTTAAATGATAGAAAATAATTATTTAAAAAAAAACTACTTTTAATTATTCATTTTAAGACTAAATTACTGGTACATATATAATTGCCGAATATACAGTATAATTTCTCTTGCGACTTATACAAATAAGTGCCTAGTGCTAAGTGGTAATGGTAAGGTTTAGAGAAAATGTACCATAAAAAAATTTCATTAAACTTTTTAGTTCGGAAAAAGAATGAAGTTTTAGTAATTTAGAGTTAAGTCATAATGTAAATAAAATTTAATTAAATATTTATTAATAATTAAATGAAAATGAAATATTACTAATATTTTTTTTGATACATACTCTTTAATTAATTAAAATTTAAATAAATTTCATATATTTTTTCTCATAAATTTAGTGGATTAAATTTGAACTTTAATAAATTTAAAAATGCGTTTAAAAGAGTGTATTGTTAGCAAAAAATTTAAAAGATATTAATTCTTAGGTTTAAAAAAATGGAAATCTAAAAAATTGATTTCATTTAATTATAACACAACTAAAAGAAAGCAAGTGCATCTTGTATGCTTATTCCATTGAAAGTATGAACATTTAGCATGAATCTTGACATAGTTTTTTTTACCTAAAAGTGCTTACATATCATAATCATATTCAAGTCATGGTTGTCTCAATCTCTCACAATCTCTCATGTCATTGTGCCTTCACACACCATCCCTCCTTCCTCATAATCATTACATTATCATTATCACTATCATAGTTCCTCGAATAGATAGACTAGGACACTATAAAATCAAATCCCATATCATCTTGTTAGCTATATCATCACTCATTTTCTATACTATATAGTATATAGACATCCAATAAAACTCAAGGTATTGGATCATATGCAACCGATTTACTGAAAATCAATTAACATCTTTTTAAAAGTGTCCTAAATTTTTTTTTCATCGAATTAAATATTTTTAATTTTAATTTTTAAAAAATAAAAATACACTACAAAATAATCCAAAATAAGTTTTAGTCTTTAAAATAAAATCATAATAGGCATTGAGAGATACTATTTACATTCTAAACTTTTGGTAGTTTTATTGTTATTTTTGTATTTTTTTTATATTTTATTTTTATTTCAATACTAACAAATATGCTTTAGACTAAGCCGATAAATACATTTGATAGTAAAGAAACAAAAAGTAAAATGCCAATAAAATAAAAAATAAAACTACGAAAGATGTAAAATGTATGTAGTATCTCTCAACCTTCATTATAAAGTTTTACATTGGACTATACAAACCAATATTTCATTATCTGCCTCAAAAAATATATCACATGAGCTATTGCGATTATCATTCTTGCTATTTTAATCATTATTAATTAAATATTAATTGTTACTAGTTTTCAAATAATTTTTATAAAATATTATGATCACTATACATACAAGACGAGGTTGACAGTGAAAGACATTTCAAATCTTCCTTTATATATAAAATGAGAATAAATACGAAAATTGGTCTGTGAAACTGTAAGTTTCATTTAAATTAGTTTTTGAATTTTAAAAATAGTCAAATACATTTATGATATTATAAAATATCAATCAAAATAGTTTATATGTAAATTTTTTGTCGTTATATATTTTGACGTGACGTTATAATTGAAATGTGGCTTATCCACGTTGATCTCACATCAAAGTAATATTCTTAGAGAAAAATTTGTCGATAAAATTTAATTATTTTAGAGATAAATTTGTGAATAATTGTAATTATGCATTGACTAATTATTAAAAAATTAGTACATGAAAGATTTAATTTCACTGAAAAATTAGTCCACGTTGTGATAACATTGATACGAGATCAATGCGGTAGGGTCAATTATTCAATCAACGCGTCACATTATAATCTCTAACAATAAAAGTTTAAATATGAATTGTATTGATTACTATTTTACAATTTCATGAGTGTATTTGTCAATTTATAAAATTTAAGTATTTATGTGATTGATGCTTACAATTTAAAGGACCAATTTACATATTCACTCTATATATAATAGACTTCTGATATTCAATTTGGTTTTAAAGATATTTATTTGTTTGGCTAAATTTCTATTAACTTAATTATTTTCTGTTTTAATTTTCATTCTATTTTAATCCTTTCCATTAGCTTTCAATTTTCATTATATTTGAATAATTTACATAGTCACATTGATCATTTCCAATAGCTTTCAACCCAAACCATTAAATCCAATCTATGCGTCATTTAACACTTGTGATTAGGATGTACATGACTCACTCATATAAAAATTAAAATTATAAATTTCAGAGAAATAATTCACCCATTCCTCAGTTTCTTCTTCCTCTTCTTCAATTTAAAAATTGTTTATCTGTAATTTACATTTATGTTTAAATCTAAAAATGTCCAACTTAATTATTTTCTAGTTTTAATTTTTGTTTTATTTTAATATTTTAACTATACGTTCATTAGTCACATTCATTTTTTCGGTTAATTTTCAACCGAAACCATTAAATGCAACCTACGTGTCATTTAGCACTTGTGATTAGGATGTACACGATGCACTAATATAAAAATCAAAATTAGGATTTTCCGATAAACAATTTTCCCTTTCTTCAGCTTCTTTTCCTCTCCTCCAATTTAAAAATATTTTATCTGTAATTTGCATTTATATTTAGATCTAAAAAATTTCAAGAGTGTTTGAAGACATTCTTCCTCTCGAATTAATGATCAAGTATCAAGGGGTTTCAATATTATTTTGGATTTGTTAGGTTGACTATTAAAAAGACGATTGAATGTATGCGTATGAAAAAAGTTTTTGTTTTGGACACTATTTCTGACATTACAAGTCTTAATTTTGGAAGCAAGTTCTAGGGTTGTAAAACTACAAAGATAACATTGATAAATATTGCAATTTTATTTAAGTAGATTGATGATGACATTATTAATGAATGTGATTTGAAAGTTAGAAGACAAAATAAGAAAAATGTGAAGGTGGAGTATGCATGCTAAAGCATGATCTATGTTGTAGAACAAAATGACTTAAAATATATGTTGTGCGTGGGTGTGTATTTTTTAAAATCAACTTGGTGTTAGTAACAATATTGTGGTCTAATGGTAGAAGATATGAAGGTTCATCGATGTATTTGAAGATGTTATATTAGAATTTATGTATTTGAAGTTGTTAAGAAATAATTACTTGTAATATCTATGCATCTTTATTTTATGATGTTTTTAATGAATTCAAATTTTAAGACATTTATGAATTATTACCTTAATTTTGTTACAACAGTTAACAAGTACACAACAATTTATGAATAAAAGCAATTAAGTTGGACAAAATATTTCATTAAACATCAATAAATTACAAGCAAAATATATTGATATCATTCATTTGGAAATGGAGGCACAAAGGTCTCTCAAGATGTTCCAAGTCCTCCTAATCACCTTAAAAAGATTTAGTTGTTAACTTAATTGGTTGTGACAGTAGGTGCACAAAATCAAACCATTTCCATGTACATTTGCTATGTCTAGCATTTGACATGCACGTTTATCACCCTCAAACAAAATCAGACCATTTAAAGCATTTGTGTCATAAAATTACATAGTATCTACGTGTAGGTAACCCATTTATGTGTAGGTAACATATTTCCTTCAAGTTACCTAACCTAATGCTTCAAAATAGAACCACCAATCTCGATCACGAACTTAATTTGTCTCTAAGCCTAATAGTATGTATGAATAGAATCACTAAATTTTACCCCATAATGTAACACAAACTCATATTTACCCTCCATTTACCATTTCCAAAACAGACCAAACCTAATACAAAAAACATGCACAAATATCAAGACTACCACTATAAAAAAATTCAAAAAAAGACAAGAACAACAAGAGAAGAAAAATAAAACAAATTTGGACTGCAAAATAAAAAAAAAATAAAACGCTAACTCAAATAGAGATCATATTTAAATAAAATTAACATGAAATAAAACTATTAAAAAAAAATCAAATGAAAGAAAACTAGAATTTTTGGTTCAAAACTAAACGCAACAAATAAAACTCTAACATAGAAAGTGGTACAAAACCCCAAACCATAAAATAAAATAAAATCTAAAACAAAGATCACTTATATAACAGATAAACTAACCTAGTCTCAACGATCTCCTCATACTTCCTCTTTCACGTCACCACTTTTGTCGTTATTCACTGTCGTACTTCTTTCATTTGTCACTAATGTTTGTAATTGAAAGACAAATCTTAATCACGAGTCTTAACTGACACATAGATTACATTTAACGATTTGGGCTGAAAACTAAAAGAAATAACCAATATAATTAAGGTAAATGCTATAGTTAAATGACTAAAATAGAACAAAAGTCAACCTCACTATTTTTAATAAATTTTAATAAAATATTAATTTATTCTATTATTTATTATTATAAATATCATTTTTATAAAAGTCTACTATTGGAACATTTGTTTGAAAAGTGGATATTACAACCACCCTATAATTTAGAATGAGATACAAGTTTGTATATAAAATAACAAATAAACATTAGTTGAGATCTAGTAAATTATATTAACGAGCATACCCAAATAAACACGATAGTGGGGAAACGTGCTCAAATCCAAAAAGAGAAGAGATATATTTGGTTGCATTATCTTGATGAATCCTTGCATATATGTTTCCTCTTTTCTTTGCTTAAATACCAGATGAAGTAATAATATTCATTTCCTTTTTCATGATGAATAAGAAAGAAATCATTACAAATATGGGAAATCATTATTGTGGGAAGATAGGTTTGTAAGGGTCAAAAGAATTAAGGGAGTTGGGCCAAAAGAAGATAAAGTTGGGCCAAGGATTAAGGGATTGTTAAAGGATTAAATTAGGAAATTTCATGGATCATGCAATATTTATTGAGAGCTATTTTTAGTCTCTTTAAACAAAATTATAATTCGATTCAAAAGTACACATCAAGAAGAGAGACAAAGTTAAATTTTTTTATCAAAAAGTATACTATTAGAGAATAAAAAAATTATATTTTTTTAAGATAAATATATTTGAAATTACAAAAAATGAAAAAATAAGGTATTTATTTATTAAAAATGAATTCCTTGTGGTCAACAAAATCGTTGTCATCCAATTAAGACAATCTGAGTCGTTAAATCTTAATCGACAACTCATAAAAATGTATATTTTGATTTTTGATTTTATAATTTTAAATATTAAGTTTAAATTTAAATTTAAACCATCCATTCATAAACATTAATGGTCGATTGCTTAATTGTAGGTTCCTATTTGTTAGGGTACACTTTTGGTGGTCCTCTATTAGATTGTACCACTAGAAAAGGAAATCCTTGATGGTGATAGTGTGCAATATGTGAATGAATGTGAAGTGGAGGTGTAAGGTTGGGAAATGGTAAGGGGTGTGGTAATGGTATAGTGCTCACTATGATGTTTTCTTTCATAGCATAAGATTCCAATATTTGTGTATGGTCACAAACTCTACTCGGTCGGAATAAAACACACCAACAATCTATTCTAATACCTTAACTAACTCTTTAACTTTATAGCTATATTTGCCATTTTCAATGAAAATTCAACTTATTTGAGAGGTTTAACTCTTTTTTAGCAAAATCTTGTACTAGATATGCCCTTGTACCTCATTTGTAGTAAGCAATTGCATGGATTGATAAGGATTTGTTTTGTCATAATTCTTTTAATCACGTGAATTAACTGTTACTCGTTATTTTAATATTATAAAATATTGAGTGGATGGATCTATAACTTCTTTTTTTCTAAATTTTACTATGAACGTAAACTATTAAAAAAATAAAATTGTATTTTTTTCGATCTTCGTTAATTAAATAAAATAATAAACAGGATTTATTTAGTATCATTTAAAAAATTTATTTATTAAAATTTAATGATTGTCCTATTTTTGGATACACTATTTTCAACAATATTACCCAAAGTTGAATATATATATATATATACTTTCTTTTAAAAAAAATACACAAAATGGCTATTATTTCCTATTTGTATAGGAACATCATAGGTGGAGGACCTCTTACCTAGTATGTGGTGTATTGCAAATAAATAATTTGTTCTGAAAAAGAAAAACCTTTGAAATAAAAATGTCACAAAACAAAACATTGTAGATAATAAGTTAAACAAAATAAAATTTTAAATCTCACTAATTTGAGTTGATTTTAAATAATCATAACATAATTATTAAAGTCAATCAACACTGCGGCAGATTAAACAAATAAATAAATTATTTAACGCAATAATGATTTGTTTATCATACCTTAGTTTCATCATCAATTTCATATTAATGTATCAACTCATCATCTACTCATACAATCATTGTTTAATAAAATTATCGATTTGGCAAGCCATATATATTATGGTCCATCTTCTTGATAACTATAAAAAAAAAAAAGGGTTTTCAATTGAGAAATGAAGATAATTATTAAAGTAATTCATTTACATATTAAATATTGAGAAAGAAAAATAAAGTCATTTGCATTATAAATTGTATAGATGATCTTCATGGGAATTGGGACCTTTCGAAAGTCTAATGGACTTTTCTTTTTCTACTATTGGATTTTTCTCTTTTTTTTTTAATGTCTTTTCCCATTAGATTATGAATTTTGTGGTCCCAGCTCCAATTTATATTCTTATATTTATACCAAAAAGGACAATAAACAAACAAGCTCAAAATATTAATTACATAACATAAATATTACACACCCTAAGATATTAAATTAAAACTATTTAATTAATATTGAAAATAAATAATAAAATTGTAACAACCCCTTTTTCTTAGAAAAAAATAATAATCAACTAGCTAGCTAGAAAGATAAATATGATAATATACAAGATATACACATTATGACAATCAACTATAAATAATTCTCAACCCAAGCAAAATTAAAATACACATCAAATCCCTCACCAACCACCAATTCCTAGTTTTTGTTAATGGGACATCATTGGAAATTAATCACACATATTCTATATTAACATATCCAAATATATATAAATATATTCACTTTTTTTTTCTTTCTCTTTTTTCTAATCCTAAAAAATATTGAATTTGCATGATATCATTCCTACATCATTCATGCAAGTGGTTTGGCTTCAAAAGATTTCAAGCTATGTTCAATATCATCTGCAATTCTCTTTGCATCAATAGATGAACCAAGCAAGCCACGTTTAGTGAAACCAACAGCATATAATCCTTTTTCACCTTTCCATCCATTTGGGAATGGTTTTCTTGGCAATCCATCTTTCTCACTAAACATGTCACTTCCCTAATCACATCAAATTTCAATCACAATCAATATATATATACACATTATTTATATGTTTTAAAAAAATGAATAGAGATGATAAAAAAAGTCTTGTATAAAAAAAAGATAATTAGTCTCTAATTTAACATCTTAAATATTTAGCGACGAAATTAGTTAGAGATGAATTTTATCTTTAATTTTTTGTTGCTAATATTTTCTTTTAAGTAGTAAAGTACTGGGAAAAAAATTACTAAAAAAATTAAGTTTTTTAATATAAAAAAAGGTTAGTTTTCCTTATAAAAAACATTTTTTAGTACTTCATTACTAAAAAAAAAAATTAGAGTTAAAAAATAGTCTCTAACTTCCTCATTACTAAGATTAGTGACAAATTGTATTTGACTCTTTCTAATTTTTGCTGTTAATTAAATTGTATTCTCTCTAATTACTTTTGAACTATTTAATGTTAGTTTTTTAATATATCATTCATTTAATTCAAAAGTATTTAACATGAATAATTGAATATTTGATATTCCCATTAAATATAAAAATGATAATTTAATAAATTTAAATGGTAATAATATTTTATTGAAATTTTGAAAATTAATTATACTTAACTATATTTTTAATTAATTATTTTAAAAATAATTTTTTTCCTCGTTCTTATAATAATGATCGGAGGAAGGAAGTATGAGATAAAGCATGTACCTTTAACCAAGAGGGTACATTGCTTCTATAACCAGTAGCTAGAATAATTGCATCAAAATTCTCCACTTTTCCATCAACAAATTCCACAGCATTATGTGCTAGTCGTTTAATTCCCTTGCAAACCTATACCATTTGAGACAATATTAGACAAAATCCCATGAATCGAATCGCTTTTGTGAGAAACTATGAAACAACAAAAACAAAAAAGAAATATATTTTTTTAATTTATATTAGAGGGAAAAAAAACATTTTAGTGATGCTATAGTTTTGATACCATACTAAAAAGTTTGGTAGAGTCTAATAAAAAAAATTATTTAGAAGTGATATAATAAGAAAAGTTGATTACAAGTGTATGATACAATTTATATGACGATTATCACTAAACTATCAAATTTTCATTAATTTATAATTAACACTAACTAGTATTTAATAATGAGTTATGTTTATATCCCTCCAAATTTTTTGTTTTTCTATTTTAATATATATTTTTAGTTTATAAAAAAAAATGCCAAAGTTACTAACCAACTTGTAACTAAATCTAACAAGATTTGTTGATTAAGACAAGAAAACATCATAAGATCATGAAAAATATGTTTTTGTTTATTTAACTATCTGATTTAAGAGAAATAGTATCTTAAAAATTCAGTATTTAATCAAAAAATAAATAAAATTTAATTAATAATTATTTTAATTAAAATTAAAATTTATATTCGATCGAATAATTCATCTTTAATTAAAATTTATTAAATTATTTTTTGAATTTGATACATTGATAAAGAGATTTCTTACCTTAATATTGCCACTTTTGATTTGAGCAACTGTCCCAACATCCAAAACAGGTGTTTTTCCGTACAAATTCTTAAGTTCTAAAGGACCAATTTTTGGACGATGAATTCCAAATTGAGATGTATTTCCAAGCATAAGATCTGACATTACAAGTAGAAATTGATCCACTAAATGTACAGAGAACCATTTAAGCAACCACATTGATAATCCAAATGTTGATTTCCCAAATATTTGTTGTGGTAAGATATGCACCTACACATATTTTTTTAAATAAATATTAATGATTCTAAAAATAGTAATTGTATTTTGAAAAATTAGATTACATAATTTTCAAAAAATAAAATAATTTTTATTTTTTAGTATACTAATATATAATATTGTAAATACAAAAAAAATAGTCAACAAAATTAATGTATCTTATATATTAACTATTTTTTATATTTATAATAAGAGGAAGTAATAAGCATTAAATCAATTATTTTTATTATCAATAGGAAATTGTAGAAAATATAGATTTATGAAAATTATTTTTACATGCTTTTAGTTATACTGACACAATAGTTCTTTGCAGAGAAAAGATTGATCTCAAACTCTTTTGTCATAATATTATTGTAAGATATTTAGATGCTGACATTGTTTGCGCATGCAAACAGATTCCAATGAAAGTGAGAGAACAAACATTGGCACAAACTCTTTTAAGATTTTTTTTTTCTATTAAATAATAAAAACAGCATCTGACCTTATTTATAATTAAAATTTATACATATTAAAAAATTTATTTGGTTAGTTTAACGGTATTAATTTTATCTAAAATTAAATAGGTTATTATTACTAAAATATCATTTATTACAATAGTAAATACATTAAATTTGTATTTGGGACTATACTCTAATCTTGAAAAATACGAGAATTAATAAAGCTAATTTTGAAACAATAATATTAAATACAATTGAATTTATAACTTTTACTTTTGAGACTACTAAATTAGGTGTATAATATTATTGTTTATAATAATATAGTATAATATTTAGGTGTATTACACTCTATAACTTCCACTTTTATAAAAAAAAAAAAATCATATATACATACTTTTCTAAATTTCACAAATGCTCATTTTAAAATTTGATTAGTTTATTAAAAGAATGAAGTACCAAATATCAAATTGAAAGTGTATAGTAAATTAGTTTCTCTAACAAAAATTAGTAATCAACAAAAAAATTGAATGAGTGAAATATAAAATACTCAATACATTTTGATGTATACAAGCATACAACTATAGTACTGTTAAGTAAGGTGATTAAAAATGTTTAACATAATTGAATTAAAAATTATGAAATTAAATAGAGTTTAAATATAAATTATAATAATATTTAATCGAACTTTACTTATCTCTAAATCAATATCTGATCCGATTGTTAAAACAAAAAATAAATAAATTAAATATGTGATTGATTAAAGATAAATTAAAGATAATAATGAAATTAAATAATGATTAATTAAACTTACCGAATCTCTAACCACTAAGGAAGGAAGAGCATTATGGTTGCAAAGATCCAAACAAACCTCCATACCTGAATTTCCACACCCAACAACCAAAACATTTTTACCACAAAACATGTTACCACTTTTATACAAACTAGTATGCAAAATTGGTCCTTTAAATTGTTCCATCCCTTCAATTTGTGGCACAACTTCCTCAGCATTTTCACCACTAGCAACAATTAACCAATGACAAAGATATTCAACATTCTCCAAAATACCCTTTTTAACTTCTTGTGTTTTAACCCTCCAAAATCCACAAACACAATCAAATTCAGCACTAACCACTTTCTTACCAAAAACAGGGTTAATATCAAAGTGATTAGCATAAGCTTTAAGATAAGATAAAAATTGTTGCTTTGTTGGATATAAAGGTAACCCTTTTGGAAATGGCATTAAAGGTAGTTGACAAAATTGCTTTGGAAGATGAAGCTTTAATCTATCATAAGTTTTGAATTGCCACATTGAAGCTAAACAATTTGCTTTTTCAAGGATTAAACTTTGAATTCCTTTTTGTTTAAGACATGCTGCTGCTGCTAATCCTGATGGACCAGCTCCTACTATGATTGGTCCTTCAAAAAATATTGGACTAATTACCATTTTGTCCATTTTTTTATAATCATGTACCATTTTGCATTCTAGTTCCTTCAAGTAATCCATCAACATAAGAACAAAATTTGAAAGAAAAAAATATGACAAATCAAAGATTGGGAAAAAAGACTAAAAGGGTAGTTAGGAATTTAGGAGAAGATGAATATTTAATTGTTTCAAAGTGAAGGAATGAAAGAGTGAGAGTTTGAAGTTTTGATCTTAAGAAGTATATGTGTATGAAATTTTTAAAAGGCTATAATTTTGTTGAAGAAATTGAGAGTGAGAGTTTGAAGTTTGGTTTTGGTGAATGAATGAAAGAGAAAGCTGAGGAATAAAAGAGATAGCTGTTATTCACAAAGGATTTGTAAGGAGTTAGTGGGTTTTATATAGAGAGAGACTAAAAAGAGATTCTTGTCAAGAGTCTCGTATTAAGAGTCAATACTCCTCATTTTATAAATAAATTTTAAATAAATTGAGTTATACTTGGTTTAATATTTTTTTATGGTATAAGAGTTTATATATAAGATTTATTAGACCACTTAATATCATGCGACTATTATGTATTGAGTTATTCAGATTATACTTACAATATTTAGTAACAAGTATAAGAAAATATGTTTTTATAAAATTTCAGTTAGATTCAATTTAAATTTTTTTAAAAATCAACAATGTGGGGAGAGTAATCAAAATTAAAATATGCAAATAGCCAGGGACTACTATCAAAATGTTAATCTATTACTAAATATTTTCTAATTTTATCATTATTAATTGTTAAATCAGCTAAAATAAGAGAATAATTATATTTTTATTTTTAATTCAACAAGAAAAATAAAAGTTAAATAGCACATGTGGTACCTTAACTTAATTTCAGTTAACGTTTTAGTCATTTATCTATTTTTTTTTTCTGATTTGATCCTTTATTTTAATTTTAAGTGACAATTTGATTTTTTATATTTTAAAATAACAACAATGTTATCCTCTATTTTTTTTGCAAAAATTCAAAAAATTTATCAAAATTTTTAAACAAAACCCATAAAATTAATTATCATGTTCAATATAATGTAAATTTCATCAAATGCACAACTTAAATCTTTAAATAAACTCATATTTTTATCTCTAACAACATTAAATAAAGAATAAAAATATGAGTTTATTTGAAGATTTGAGTTACGAGTTTGATGAAATTTGTATTATATTGAATAATATAATTAATTTTATGGTTTTTGTTTGAAAATTTTGATAAATTTGTGTAAAAAAAATAATAACATTGTCGACATTTTATAACATGAAATATCAAATTCGAACTTAAAATCAAAATAAATGACCTAATCAAGAAAAAGAAAAAAAAATATAAAACACTAAAACGTTACCTTAAATTAAATTAAGTTAAGGGACCACAAATACTATTTAGCTAAAAATAAATTTAGACTCTAATTTTTGTTAGCAATTCCTTTTTTTCCTAAACATAAATTGTGTAAACTTTTTAAGTGGTTATATGATATGACATTTAAAAAAAATAATTTCATTTTATTTTTATCATCGATTTAATCTGACAATATAATTTATTAATATAAAAGTGAATAACTCTATATATTTATTATTCATCCATAAAACTAGAATATTAGCAGTGGCGGATCTTGCACAAAATATAGTATTAACTAAAATATTATAATTGAAAAAGCTTAATAATTAATAGTTGAGTTGCTAATTAGAGTGTTAGAGTTTGTTGGTTCGAGATTACTCGGTTTATCCTTATGTATAGTTTATGGATTTATAGAGGTTATTGTATTAATTTTATTATATTTTAATAGTATGATTTTCAAGAGAGAATATACAGAAAATATGAGATAGGTACCTAAGTGGAGGAGAGAGAGGAGCAAAAATTACTCAAAACCATATAGTTTAAAAATATTTTAATAATTTATCACTATTATTTTGATATAACAATGTAGCTTTTAAAAATGTTTAAAAATATATGTCAATATTTTGAAGATAAATTTTAAATGTGAGATATAGAGTAACAATAAATTTAAGTTGATTACTTACCAAAAAGCTACGTTGATAGTTGATAGGGAGAAATTGAAAAGGCGGATGTTAGTTTCTCAAAACCATAAAGGTTTGAGGGATATTTTAGTAATTATTATTATTATTTTAATAAATAAAGAGAGAGGGAGCGAGACAGGAAAAATTGAAAATGTTATTTTTTCAAAACTATAAAAGTTTGAGAGATATTTTTTTTTATAATTGTTACTATTTCTATTTTTATTACCTATATATATATATATATATTTTAAATATAAAGGGTACTATGCCATCTACCAGCTCTTTAAAAAATCTGCTATTGAATATGAGCCAACAATAGTCACATAGTGAAAGAGACTAAACTTCTACGATATAATAAACTACAATTCCAGTCACAGTTAAAGAAAACGTTAGTATTCAAATAATGTTTAGAACATTATTATCTCTAATAAAGCTATTGTACGATGAGAAGAAAAAAAATCTAAAATATGAAATCTTAAACAAAATCAAGCTCCTTATCACTTATACCAATATATATATATCAAACAATTTTTAATCCTTATAATTCATATATGCTTTGATGATAGTCATGATTTATCTCTCACTCTTAAATAAAAATGGTCCTCTTGAATATATGTATATTTATATGTAGGTCAGTGCTCATGAGTGTGTTAAAGGGGTTTGGTTAGGTAGGACATCTCTAGGTTGATAATAACTAACATTAACCAACAACAACCTTTCATTCATCCCAAAAACAAAGATAAAAAGGAAAAATTAATTGATATAGATACTCACAAAGCACACTATTGGGAAAGACCAAACGTTGTAGCAAGAAAGACAAAGTAGCCACTTAGATGTCCTATTTCATGGTTGTTAAACAGTGCTTTCAACTGAATTCATAAAAAGTGGGCATAATAAATATAGCTATTTAATTCATTTTATAAACGACAACGATTTATAATATATTAGTTTGAATTTGATCTATCATAATCTATATTCACTTATCATAAAATAATTAACTTTTTTGTGAAAAAAAACATGAAAAGCTAAAATTAAAAGTCTAACATTGTTGACAACATTACTTAATATATACGAAAAAACTAAATAAAAAGAATTCTAAAAATTTAAACTAACATTAATAGTATACAAAAAAATTGAGTTTTATACCACGCACTTTAAGGGAGTCAGATATAAAACTCTAAATAAGAATCTAATTACAAAAACTACACATCAACTCATAAATTTATAGTTTTAATTTGTATAATTTAATGTCTAAATAGTCCAATCGACAAGACTAGTATATAAATGGAAGAAAAAAAAAATAATTTAAATTTGCGCGTAGCAAATTAAATAGATGAATATGCATATCTAGTCCATATTCCCAGGTCTAATGACAAGTGGAAGTTATGTCAAATCCATGTATGATTTTTTGGGATGTTTTGTAGTTGGGTCCATAGACAATTGGTAGAAGAGAAAGGCTTCTCACTTAATATTATTCATTATGTTCAATGAAAAACACCAAAGAAAAAGTGAGCCTACATGGAATTGATGGATTCTAGCTAAATAGCAATCAATCACATAAACCTTGAGAAAGACTAACCCACTTCAAATTTGATTTGGATCTAACTTGTATGCAATGTCGGTTATACAATTTTTTTATTTTTTATTTTTCAATCAATTATAATCATTTTATCGTTGATAAAGCTTGACTTTTATTATATTTAATTTAAAAATTATATATAAATAATAATTTATTGATATAATGTACAAAATTTTATACTAATAATACATTAAAATATTTTATTTAATTTAACTGTTTATATGAATATTTTATTTTATTTAGAAGTCTATAAAAAAAATCAAATAATTAATTTGTAGTCCTTAAAAAAACTAAAAACACAGTATTTTTTTAAAGTTTATACACAAAATTATATTATATCAATTATAAAGATATAAAAATTGTCTAATTTAATAATAAGAGTTAAACTTTACTATCTTAAAATACGAAGTTGAAATCTCATCCAAAAAAGTTGTAATATGAATATTAATATTACTATTATTAATAATAATTTTCTCCACCCCGTTAAAAAAAATAGGTGTGAGACTATATTAGTCATCCATGGCTCAATAAAAATATGTTTGTTTAATTTAATATGCTATAACTCCTATATTTTTTTTAAAATAGTAGTGAATCAATTTTTTAGTTTTCTTAAGAAACTTAAGAAACTATAATTAATTCTAGAGTGACCTTATGAGAAGTTATAGTGTTGCAACTCACCTATATTTTGTGTGTGCGTGTGTATTTGTGAGTTTTGCCACTTGGCTCATTAGAACAAAAAACTAAAAATAATTAATTTAAATATATCTTCTAATTGATTTAAAAAAAAAACTCAAACAAAATGATCTAATCATAAATATTTATGATATATCACTTATATAAATTAATTTCTATAATAACATAAATTATAGTGTGTTTATTGATTTGAATACATGAAAAATTCATGCAACTATATCTTACTCAATAATCAATTTTCAATTTAATTGATGGTAAAGGTAAAATGAAAAAGAAAAGTTTATAAAAGAAGTTGAATTAAAATAACAAAGTTATTATAAACTGATCTTATTTCAAAAATAACTTTTATCATAAATATTTTTAAAAATAACTATGTGATATGAAACTTCTTTTATATATATATAATTGAGTCCTTTTTTTGAAAAAATAATTGAGTATGTTGTCCTTTGTTTTACAAATTATTAAGTACCCCTAAAATGTACAGAAAATATAGATATTATTTTGCCAGTGTGGATCTGTAAATGCCAAAATATTGGTGAGAATGTTCTTTAGGCGATACTTTAGATTCCTTACATTTTCAAAAAATAAAAATAAAAAATTTTATAGTGAAGTTTAATCACCAATTTCATCATGACACTAGATTTGTCAATGGAACCATGCAATTGTGCCCCTAGTCTTTTGGAGAATCTTCAATTTATCATCTTAATTTTAAGGGTTATTATCTTAATTTTAGGATTGTTATAATGGTGTAAATAATATATGGTAGTTTTAGAGTGTCAATATAGTGAAGATATCAATTCTATTAGTCATGATTGTATACTCTAATTTCCACTTACAAAAAATGTAGATAAAAAAAAATCAAACATAATTTACATTCTCCGTGATTCTTTCATTCACGAAGTCCCTTTTAATGTAGACATTCAAAGACAACTTCTATCGCCGGTAAAAAAAATAATTTTGATTTATACATATAGTAAGAGTAAAGAGTTTTTATATGGTTAATTAATAGAAAAAAAATATCTCACAATATTATATAAATATACTTGAAAAATTAACAAATATTCCACATTATAGTTGATAAAAAAAAAAACTCCCATTATATAAATATATTTATGTATATTAATAATTTTCTTATGAATACAAATTACTATCGAGACATGTAAAAAAAAACAAATAACTATTGATACTCAACCTAATCTCTTAAATTCTTTTTAGTAATAATATTTTCTTACATGATAAGAATCTTAGTTAGTTTTTGAAAATTATAATTCCCAATAATATTGGAGTAAACCTACAATCTTTTCCCACTTCCCATGATTAGAAAATAATAATGAAATCTATACAATCACAACGAAATTATAAAATAAATTACACCTTAAAATTTTAAAAAATCACAATGTAAATGATATTGCATACGACACACAAATGCAGTGATTAATACAAGTTTAAACACAATCACAATGAAAACGACATCACATATGATACAAGAATATAGTGATTAACACAGATTCAAACACGCGCTAATCAATTTTGAACATTTAATTGATTCCAAATGAAAAACAAAACAAACCCCACATTTACATTATAGTATCTAACCCCTGGCCCCTCAAAGATAGATGATCATTATTTTCTCTGTACTCCAGCTTTGAGGCAGTGATGCTTGTTGGCTGTTTATTTTCCATTAGAAGATTTGATTGGATGTTTCTTGAGGTATATATGTTACATAGTCAACTTATGAGTATGTTAGAGACTTAGTAGTTATAGTACTACTATGAATTGTCATAGAAAGTAATAACCACATATGCAATAAATTATAATGAGGAAGATTTTAAGCCATTGTTGGTGGCAATAATGTCCATTTCAGTCTGACAAAAGATTTCTTGATAGAGAGTAAACAGTTATTTTATTCTTTAAATATATAAAATAATATATTAAAATTTTTGAATTTATTAAAATTATAAAAATAGTTGAACATGTAATTTGATAGTAATTTCATAGATTAAATTGATTAATTTTTTTTTTTACAAAAATCAAACTGATTAGCAAAATATATATTTCACAATCAACATAATAAATGAAAAACACATATAAAATCAAACAAAAAATATATTCATATATATTTTTTTAAAATTTTGATAATTTTTTAATATAGTGATGACAATTTAAGTAAGTGATGAAAATCACTATTTACTTTTTTTTTTCATAGATCAATCAAGCATATAGTTCATTGCTCCATCTACTCTTAAAAGAACCAATAAGAATCTTTTTGCCCCTTTTGCAAAAGCATGATGCCATTTTCTATGTAATACAAATTTCCAAAAGGAGCCAATTTTGGAGTTTCAATATTATACCATGCGCACATTCCTTTTAAGCATCTTCACACTACAATTTTTTTTAAAAGAATATGTAAGCATGGCTTTGTTCAAGTACCAAGAAGAGTTGATCCACACAGCTTGCTAGAATTAAATTTAAAAATCATTTGGTTGTAATATGCTTAGAGAGGAAAAACTCTAAAATTGTTAGAGAAAAAATTGCTTTCTTGAATAAATCGAGATTAAGTTTAGTACAACATGTTAGTGATTAGATCTAGTAAAACTGGTTAGACTTTCACAACGTAAATAATTATATTGAATTTTTATTATTAAATATGTGTATATTTAATATTTGAGAGTTTTGAAACATGATTATTTTTAATAGATAAAATCTGTAAGAAACTAAAAAATTAATATTTTATATAAAAGAAAACTGAAAATTTGTTAATGAAGGTAACCTTTGAAATTTCCAACAGCAATATTCACTTTGTACCAATGACATGATAATTCAAGAATTAGAAAAATTTCCCTATTGCAATTGATAACTTTTTTGTACTTTTATTTTAAAATAAAATTGGAGAAGAGATAATTATTATTAATTATAAATAATATTAATAATCATTTTATAGTATCTTAAAGAAGATTTGAACTTCATCTGACTAAATTACAATTCCAAACTCTTATTAAGTACTAAGCTCACAAATCACATAATTTTTTTAATTTATAAACAAGTTTTTAGTCACAAATATGTGAAGTGATTGTAAATTAATTAATTTCAGTGACAATTTTTTTTATTAGCAAATGATATATATATATATATATATATATATATATATATATATATATATATATATATATATATGGTGGGGATAAGGGATAGTCCATCTCATTGGAGAGACAGTACAAAGTCTAAAATAAATAACAATAAGAGGAGTAAAACCAAACAAATCTAAAGAGGGACATATCTCCCATTTTATTTTATTTTTTGACAAAACAATATCTCCCACCTAATTTACTAAAAACTTAAAGTAGGCACAAAATAAAAGGTTACTTATTCAAATAAAATAGCACAAAATAAACCAAATGAAAAATGGGAGAGTTATCTACCCAAATATAAAACCCTTTCAACTCACCACTTAAAGAGTGTATAAGAAGACATTGAAGTCTTATTTAAAAATTAGTTCAACACACTAAACCTTACTTGAGAAGATATATAATATTATCTTGCAAAGTCCAAATCACCCACAAAGTCAAATACAAAATCAAGTCCAAGTGGTTATGAAATCATTGTTCAACCTCAAATAAGCAAAAATTCTAAGAAAAGAAAGAACAAGTCGGAGATAGCCAACTCCCACATAACCCACCAAAATACCCTATACCACAATTAGAAGACAATGTCAAAAACAATAAAGAGATGAATTGCAGACTTAAGTTGAGATCTGTAGAATGCACAAGATGCATTAACAAATAACAAATTGGGGCCTCATATTTTTCCTTATAAGAGATTTATCTATTAGAAATTGCCAAGAAAAGGTGATGACCATGGACGAATCTAGGTTTCTCCAGACCCTGTCAAGAATATGTAACCTATCACTTGAGAGTATCCCCTCTACAAAAACCTCAACAGGTAGAAATTAGGTTGGACTGACTTAGAACCGACTACTTGTGTCATGAACATAGGATCGTATGTCACATTACATATAGACAATGATATATTTGTGAGCATTTTCATTATCAACCTCTTTAAATTCTCTTCTTAGACGAATAAATGTCTAGATCAAAAAAGATTTCATACTCATATATATGACCTTCCAATAAGCCTAGATTTTTAATCATCAAATCTCATTGATCAGATACTAGATATATATAATAGGAAAATAACGACTTAGAGACTCCTTCGTACCTAGATATCATATCAAAAAGATGACGACAACCTATTCCATAACTCCTCAACTACCCCTACCAAGAACCAATTTGGAATTGACTCCTTCAAATATCCTAATAAGAAGATGTATCTTCACCAAACTAAACACTGAAACGTAGCCATAGATCCTAAACTCGAAAGAGGGATCTCAACCTCCACTTACCAAACAATGTTAGGTTCAAGATCCTCAAATTTTTTATACCTAAGCATATATCTTTCTTTGGCTTAAACACATCAAACCACCTAACTTGAGGTACCTCGTTACCTCTCTGCGAGCTACCCTATAAGAAGCTCATCTGAATTTGGAAAATCGACCTCCACACTATAAACAACATCTTAAGATACTAAAAACAATAAGATACTAATAAGCATATAGTTGTGTAGTATAATTTGTCTTCCAAAACTAACATATTGATTATTCAAGGACCCTAATCTATTCCAAAGGGCCCTAATCAGAGGTTCCCAAGTACTATGCTTATGAGAGTTAGTACCAATTGAAAAACACAAGTAACCAAATGGCATATGTCTTATCTATTAAAAAAACAAAAAATCAAAGTTAATTTTAGGGGTGTACTTATCTATTAAAAAATCAGGGGTACTTTATGAGCTTGACCTTAAGACTATATAATAAATTTTCATAAGAAGAATAAGATTCTAGTCTATACATATAATATGATGGTTAAAATAATTGGCACAATTTCTTTCAGTCAACTGCAAAAGAGCAAAGAATCACTTTAGGTAAAAGTAGAAAAGATTATATTATTAACAAACACATGTCAACAATGTTTATATGGTTATAAAAAGTTCACCACCATAAAGTGGACCTTTTAAAAGTAGAACTTATGAACAGATGCATGCCCTTAATAATCTAAGAGGGGATACTGATCTATTTTATATTGTATGTAGTGTCAAAATTATTCCAAGATAGTAACAACAGAATAATCATTAAAAAAAATCATATTCAAGCCATTTTTTCTTCATAGGCATATGCATATCGTTTAGTTTGGTTTTTTTAATGTAACACAAATGAAAAAGGTTATGCATAATTGTGATCTAAAAGACACTAATAGCCCTTACTTTTTCTCAGGTAAGAAATTAATCTATTTTATGTTGCCATTTGTGTCATAGAATATAACCTTTTTGGAGGTATTGGTGATTTATTTAATTGTCACTAGTTATATATGTTTATTTACTTTACTTAAACCTAATACATAACATTATTAATTAGCATGATCCACGTGATAGCACTAGAACATAGAAAGTTCCTATGATCAAGCCTAGCATCCCTAGTCTTTACAAGTATTAATGTGCTATCTAACTCCTACCATAGGTTTCGTTCGTATATATAACAATGTTTTGTAAAAGATAGCTTTATTATTTATTATTTATTATATAAATAAGAATCTAGAACTTGTTCACAAGAATTTGGAGACAATTTTCTCAATAAATAAATAAGAGAATTTAGACACAATGTTTAAGTGTACACCCAATAACAAAATATTAGAAAAAAATAATTAAATAATATATATTTAAAAATAACTAAATAATATATTTTTATATTTGTGTTTAAATAATTTTTATTTGGAATTATATACTCATAGAGACTATTTTTTATAGAGAGGTGATTATTTAAGATTGCATTTGTAGTTGTTTAACTAAAATTAAATGGTATAAATTTTAACATTAATTTTAAATTTAATGAAATAAATAAATATAATTTTAAAATATTGACCGACTATGTAATTTTAATTGGACAGTTACATATACCAACCAAATGTAATATGGATTCAATTATTTATAAGGAGTTATAATCTCTTGGAGTATGTATCATTAATATCACTTTGACACACAAATTTAAAACATATGTTCTTATAGCAATTTATTTATGTGAATGCAGAACTTTTTTTTTCTTTGAAAGATACTAAATTTAACTCAAAATAATCGAATCTAACGTGATAAACAAATATTAAAAATGTATCCTTATGTCAATCAAAATTGTTTTGGGTGAGGCTTAGAATGTTCTAGTCTTAGTTCAACATAAAAATGATGGATAATTTTGAGTTGACCTGATTAGATCGAGTGATATCACAAAAGCTTTTTGAAATTAGAGTAAGTTGTTATCAATGAAATTTGAGGTCTTTATCCAGCGTAACGCATTTGGACATTAAGTCATAACCACTAAATGAACGAAAAAAAAAATTTGTGATGACAGACACGATAACTCACTTATACACTCAATATAAGTCATTTGATGACAATTGTATTGTGATTATGACTACCAAATAACATATCATTTTCTAATTAGAATGACACACATCCTATATTAGAAGTTGATCCTAATATCGTAGAATTTTATTTAATTATTATAACATAAACCTTCTAAAAATTCTAAAAAGATCTATTATATAAAGAAGACTCGTGAGGTTACAAAAATACAAATAAATTCTAACGTTAAAATCTATTATTTTATAACAAACTTTTATTTGACTATTAGTGTGTACAAACACACCACCTTAACGCAGAGTTGGGAACGAAAAATCAACTATTTTCTTCAGCGTTGTTCACCACCGTTTTTGAAAGTTCATACCTATATTCAACCTTCTCATTGTTGAATATGTTAAAAAATTATCTTAAAAAAATTTGGCATGCGCATTATGAATGCAAGATTTATTGGCATTAGTTGGACATTTTTAAAAAAAAAATATGCATCCACATCTTCTTGAAATTTTATATTTCTATGCATGCAAATTCAAGAAATACGCACGACCTTAGCTAAGTAGGATAAGTACCAATCAAGTAGTTAATTTGCAGAGACATTTTTGTGGCGTGGTAGTATATTTTTTAGGCCAGAAAAATTATTTTATGCAATTGTAGAAAGCAATGTCTTTAAAGCATTTTCTTCATCTGCAAATGAATTTATCTTTCAATTAAACGAGGTCATTGTGAATTGCACTATCGAACTATTACATGCTACACAATATAATATATAGCTTTTTCACATTAACTAGCTGAATAGCATTTGTATAACTAAAATAATAAAGTACTCGTATTAGGTATTTATCCGAAATGTACTACACCACTAAGATTTTTTATTTTTTTATCATTATTTTATTATGAGTAAAATTAATAATTTTAGATATTAATATAATATTATTTATATATTTAAATTTATTTTTTATGATAAGTGAATAAAATTTGTAATATTTTAAATTTTTATTGTGACTTGATATTATAAATAAAATAATTTAACTCTTTTAATTAAATTCTTTCAAAAATCATATTTATTAAGTACCTTAATTTTTCTTTTCAAATATAATATTTCGTGTATCCGTACTAGTAATATCCATCACAAATAGATAGCATGCTATACCTTAAATTTAGCTTTCCTCAAGAAAAATATTTATAATAAATAGCTTGTGATTAGCTTTAACTAAAATCCAATTACAAAATAAAGTGACACACTTTTGATCCTTCAGCATAGTGATTAGAACTGTATTGTATAACCTTTGCAATCATCTATGGTGAGTCAATTTTATTTTTCAATCAAATAATTTACAACCTATTGGAAACTTAGAATAAGGCATCGATTCTTGAAAATTTATTTAATTTGATCCTTTTATTTTTTTATATTACTTTCCAAGGCTACTTTCAAAAGAGCACTTCATAAAATCACAAATCAGTTGCAAATGTACCTAAATTTTATTATATTACTAAATTAAAGTTGATCAAATCATTATTGCTTTTAGATAGGAAACTATAATGGGTATATGTGTGTCTATTTTTGTCTTCCTTTCCGACCCTAAACATATTTTTTTTTAATTAATAAATTAAGCCTATTATATAAAATTAATTAATCAAGTTGTCCGTACAATTAAAAATTCAATTCATAGATTATATATATATATATATATATATATACTTCCACTATATAACAAAAGAATATCAGTGGGCACCATATATTCCACCATCATTCTTCCTTTACAGTAGTAACCATTGAAAACAATTAATATGTGTCACCTTGAAGCACCATGTACATTGAAACCGTCAATTTATATTATATTATACATATATAATTGCAAAAGAATTTTCTTCCCTAATCTCATAATAATAAAACTCACTTTCCTTTTCAAACATATTATAAAAAAATATTTATAAATTTATCGACAATTGATGTGTTGTCGTTATCTGATAAATACAAAGTAGAATATTATATTTGGATAATAATGTGTAGAGTATTAAATAGATGGTAACAATGAAAAAGTTTGTAATATTTTTTTTTCTTATCTTTTTGTAAAATGTTATAATATTGAGAATATTTGAAGGAGTTGATTTATATCTCATTCGATTTAATTAGACGCATTTGATTCAAATTTTATTTTAAGAATACAGTAACATTAAAATATTTTATTTTAAGAATACAGTAATATATATTCAAACTATATACAATAAATTTATATTATTTTGTCCTTAAAAAAAATATGAAAACCTATTTGATCACTAAAAAAACATAAAATACTGAGTTGATCCTCAAAATTTTCAGATGTCTATAAGGGCAAAAACTCAAATTTATCCCAAAAATACTAATTTTATTTTTCAAAGAGCAAATAGGTCTTCATGTCTTTTGTGAAGGATAATTTATAGTTTCAAAATTATTTTTTTTTTGCATTTTTTTTTGTTTGAAATTATGCTTCCTAACGACATTTCTTCGAAATGTATACTTTCATATATGGCATTTGTCGTCGTTCATCCAAATGTATATAATGTTAGATACTTCAAACTATATTTATATTAAAACCTTTTGGTAGTATGAAAATTCTTATGACTCAATTATATGTATATTAATCTTTTCACATAGACGAATTCAGAAATTAATCTAACGGTGGTCGAATTTATTAATAATAAATAATATACAAAAAAAATAAATAATAATTAAAATACAAAAAAAAATATGAAAACTAAAATAAAATAAAAATATTATGTGAAAATTATTAAAACACATAGATCTTTTTCAAACTCCTATAACCTCTAATACATTCACATTCTCCAAAATAAATATTTAAACTATATCTTACAACACTCTAATACAAAAATATTAAAAATAAAATAAAATAACTCAAATATAAATATAAAATATTTTTCACTAGTGTGAATTATTATGAAAACTTGAAATATATATATATATATATATATATATATATATAACCTTAAACTCTCTTTTTTTTTAAAAAAAAATTTTAAACAATTTGCGACTATTTCAACATTATTAATTTCAAGCAAACCTATCACATCTCACTCTTAAACCAATTGGACCTGAAATGAAAACGTCTAGTAGCAAAAGTGGGGTGCGGATAACAGCTCCCATCGTTCATTAAGGCAAATGTAAGATTGACTGCATAGCCCAAATCAGTAACCACTATTCTTTTTTTTGGGCTGAAAAAATGTACCTACTAGGTGTTTGGGCTTGTAGCGACATGATTCAGAGCTAATACTATATACCTCAAAGTAAAGTTAAAAAAATATATTTTTTTTTTAATTTCATGCAAATTGATTTATCAAAACAAAAAATAAATCTTTAAAATTAAACGAAATGCAATAATCTAACACAAGTAATAAAACTTTTCAATTTATTTGGCTAAAAATAATTTTCATATTTAAATTCTCTTTATATTTGAACATTTCTAATGTCTTATGAGTCTTTTTTTAAATATAATACTAAGACATTTTAGAAGTCAATTTAACTTTAACCGATTAAGTCACATGCCACACAAAAATCAGATCTATTCAAACACTATTTAAGTAAATAATAATAATAATAATAATTATTATTATAATTATTATTATTATTATTATATATTAGTTTATGAATTTTATCTTAAATTTTAAACTTATTTACTTTATTTTATTGTATATTAGATTATGAAGTGCGGTGTCATGTAAAATCAAAATTTATAAAATGTATGTTTTTTACATATTAAAATATCGTTTTAAATTTTAAAATATATACTTAATTTAATTGATCTAAAATATTTTTTTTTATCATTTTACTTCTTTATTCTTTTACATAAATCTCTGAGTCAACTTTATATCTATTTATTAAATTTTTACTTTTATGTCTCATTATTTATTTAAATATATTAATATAAAATAAGTTTTAAGTAATATGTGTTACATCAAATTTCCATAAAAGATCAAACTAAATATTGTTGATGACTTGATAGGTGGTGCCACCCACTTATAAATGGTGTGCTTGCCAATCTTCCAATAAATGAATTAAAAATATAAATTAAAACAATAGAAATAGGAAGTGTGTGTAGGAGGGAAAGCATCCTAGAACAGAAGAAATGAAAAGAAAGGAAAAAGAATGAGAAAAAAAGTAAAGAAAGTGTGAGATGAGAAGAAAGGAAGAGAGAGTGGGAGGAGCCATGAGAGGGATAGCAAGATGAAAGAACCTGTGAGTTGGTGAAGAAGATGAATAAGGAAGAGGAAGAATTAGGGTGCAAACAAGAAAATGGAGAAAATTCAAGACAAACTTATGACACTCTCATCTTCTTGTAATTTCTATAAAATAACATAAAAATTACTTTAAAATCTCTCTTAAGTGTGTTTAAGGTTTTAAATTAATTTGAATGATGAGTAGTATGAGTTTATTTTTTTCTCTTCTTTTGTATGTTATGATAAATTTTTTGATTTTGTAGCATAGAAAGAAGTTAATGAAATCTAGTTTTAGAAAATATAATTAATGATTAGTTGTTATTTGATTTAATGTTTACATGTAACTTTTAAATATATTAGTCTTGTTCAAATTTTACATAGTGATAGGTATATAATATTAAATTGAAATTATGATATAAATTAGTCTTGTATGTGATGATAAGTGATTAATTTAGGTAAAAAAGATAAGAGAAAAGTTTAATCTTTTAATCTTCAATATATATCTTATCAATATTTTACTTATAACTTTCTCCAACGATATCGTATCACAATAATTCTTAAACTATTATAAAGGAAACAAAATTCTCTTCAAAATATACACTTAAATTATTGAATTTCATTGGTCATAGTACGAGAAATTCGAATTTAAAGTTAAGTAATATTTATTGTCTTGTTTTTTTATCTTTATATTTTTTTTTAATAAATTGAACTAAATAGATATTTATGTTTAAAAATAAAATTATATTTATAAACTACATATTTTAAACTTTCCAAATAATGATTGTTTACTCAAATCAAACATGTATAATATTTTAATTAATTTATTAAAGTTAATTAAATATTGATAAGGTGAATTTTGGATTGTTTTAGGTAAAATCTCTTCTAATCATTTTCTTTGATATTCATTTTCATATTTGTACTTAAGAATGCATAGCATTACATGATTGAGAGATATTTTATGTTATATGACATAAAATCATAATGTTTTGCAAAGTTGAATGTATGTTACAGTACTTAATGTATTCATGTTAAGTTTAATGATCACCATTGATAAATGTGATTTTTATATTATATGCACACGTTTAATTGTGTGAGTGAAGTCGATGATTAATTGTAAGTGATGATTAAGTGTGTATATTATATGCACACGTTTAGATAGATGAATTTTTTGTCTTTATACGACAGAAGCGTGGAGTAAACGAGAGTAAATGGAGCACCATTTACAAATTTAATTATTTTCAATCTTATCAAAAGATGTTGTTCAAATAGATGACATTGGATAAAACTAATGTATTCATTATGACTTACTTGCTAAATAGAATTTAAGTCATTATATTACTCATTAAATTATTTTAAAAACATGAGGTTAGAGGTAAATAAGATATTTGAGTATAACCTACCAATAAAGAGTATTTTATTAAATTCAAGTATAGTTTATTAAGAGAATTTTTTATATTTAGCCACCGACATGACTGGGAAACATATATAATTGTTTTATTAAATCTATATTATTGAATTTTATATTCATATTGTTAGGGTGATGTTTTTAAAATAACAAGTAAAAATTGAAAGTTTAAAAAGTATTTTACATTGTTCATCCGTTCTTCAATGTCATGAGTCAAAGTTAGATTATATATTAAGTCTATAGTTTAATTAAGTCTAATTTAAATATTATTTAAAAGTTATAAATATTTTAATATTTTAAATTATTTCAAAAATTTATAAAAAAAATATTTATTATATACATTTACAGAATAAAAAAATAAAAAATTTTAATTTTATCTTTATTTGTTAAATTTTTCTCAAAGTTAATAATTAAATTTTAGAAATTACAATATTTTTCTGACACACATCTGCTCACAAGGTTACAATTTGAACTTTACTATTTCTACAGTTGAGAATAAAATGACCAAACAAAATACATAAAAACTTTAAAAAAATTAACATATGTATGGGTATCCATGATATATAGATTTTCTATACATTATTTCTAACAAATAAGAACCCGTGGGTCCCACTTCTGGCTTTTACATTTCCCTATTGGGTATGAAAGTGGGCCCCACTTTCTCAACAAAATCTCTGTTGTTGCGACACGTGTCCATTTACCTTAGCTGGATAGTCATAAGGCTGGACCCACATGATCAATTTCTCACCCTCAACCATCGTTATTAACCGGACCCAATCATTTCTCTATCATAAGAACGTGACTCTTTCTGACTTTTTATTTTAAAATTAAAATAATTGTGAGTTAAAAAAAATATTATTTTTAAATATTTACTATTTAAAGAATAAAAAATTATTATTTAATTAATTTCTTTTTAAGATTTTGGTATTGCTACTTGATTCAAAAGTATCGAGGAAAATAGTTGGATTGAATATGAAGATAAACTTTTTTGTTTTTAGAGATAAGGTGCTACTTGTAAATATTTTATTTTAGTTATATAAAAAAAATTACTTTATTTGATAATCGTGATTAATGATAATTTAAAACTACAATTATACTCCTCAGATTATCTCCTCAGATTATCTAGACGCTTTTTCATAAAAGTTAAACTATAAGTACTCACAATAAACTTAAAACATGCAATACCTCAAAGATATAGTATTATCAATTTGAGGTCAGAACACATTTCAAACGTTCAAGTTAATAAGGAATTGAATGGAGTTGAAGTATAAGATCAAATGTGTGTTCCTTTTTAACTGTTACAAGTGGAATATTCCATTGGAGGCTTAAAGTTGAATGTTAGGCTTGAAATATTGTTCCTGGTAGATTCAAATGATGCAATGAATAGGTAAGGAATATTATTTAATAAAAAAATAATTAAAAAATCTAAATCAGTTAGAAAATTATTTGAATGTCAGTTCTAATGTTGCCAATCCAATATGTTGGGTGTTTAAATGTATGTCCTCTCTTGATTAAATTAATAGAAATGTAATATATTATTTAATTTGTATTCGGTCAATATTGTTGTATAGTTCTCTACTTATTCACTACACGAAAAATTGTATTTTATAGCGTTTTTTTTAAGTTATTTATAACGTTTTTTCAAAAAATTAAGCGTTGTATTCAGCGCTGTAAAAGATACAACAACGCTCTTTAAAATAAAAAAAACGCTATAAATCTCTTCTAAAAATGCGCTGCTTGTTGTATTAGTTTTACAGCGCTTTTTTAAAAAAAACACTATAATATGTGTATTTCTTTATTTCAATTAGATCTTTTTCTGGGATTATATCAACAATCTCCTTCATAAATCGCAGTATACAGTATCTCAGTCCATGTTGTTAGTTTAACGAGAGCACTATAAAATAAAACATATAAGTCAATAAATATTTGTGCATTGATTGTTAATGAAATTTTAAAGGCATATATTTCAAGCTTTTATTGGAATCCATGTGATTTATTTGATTTTTGTTTCGACACTGTAGCACCCATTTGAGCTCGGAAAACTTGTAAAGCACTATCAAATAAATGTGATTATTAGCATTAACAAACACATTATATATATATATATATATATAAGAAATAAATTAATACAATACCTGAAGAGTGCGAAGAAATATGTAGGGTTCATAGAGTTACGGTTTCGTTTAAGAAGGAACTGCAAGAATGCGCAGAAATACGAACGGTTCGTAGGACAAAGTAGGGTTCGCAATGGGAAGAATACGTAATAATGTTCGTAGGGATAGTAACAAATATGAAGATGATTTGCAATGGAGATGGCTAACAATATTGTTCGTAGGGACAGTAGGGTTCGTAATGAGAAGGGATAATGAAGAGGAGAAGGACACTGAAGTGTAGTGAAGTTTATGTAATAAAGAGGAAACTGAAGCGATTTTCTGTTATATATAAAATTCTATTACAGCGCTTGTCAAATAAACGCTGTAAAATACCTTCTTATTTTTTAGAAAGCCTTTTAGAGCGTTTTTCCAAAAAGCGCTCTAATATGTCATTTAATTATGTGAAAGCCCAAGTCTTTTGCAGCACTTGCCAAAAAAGCGTTGTAAAAGACATTCTTATTTTTTTTTTAAAAGTCTTTTACAGCGTTTTTTTACAGCGCTTGTCAAAAAAGTGCTGTAAAAGACCTTTTTTTTTTAAAAAGTCTTTTACAACGCTTTTCTAAAAAGCGCTATAATAGGTCCTTTAATTATGTGAAAGCGCAAGTCTTTTACAGCGCTTTGTTTACAACGCTTGTCAAAAAAGCGCTGTAAAAGACCTTCTTATTTTTTTAAAAGTCTTTTACAACATTTTTCTAAAAAGCGCTATAATAGGTCATTTAATTATGTGAAAGCGCAAGTTTTTTATAACACTTTTTTTACAACGCTTGTCAAAAAAACTCTGTAAAAGACTTTCTTATTTTTTTTAAAAAGAATTTTACAGCGCTTTTCCAAAAAGCGCTCTAATAGGTCCTTTAATTATGTGAAAGCGCAAATCTTTTACAGCACTTTTTTTACAGCGCTTGTCAAAAAAGCGTTGTAAAAGACCTTCTTATTTTTTTTAAAAGCCTTTTACAGCGCTTTTCCAAAAAGTGCTCTAATAGGTCCTTTAATTATGTGAAAACGCAAGTCTTTTACAACGTTTTTTTTACAGCGCTTGTCAAAAAAGCGCTGTTGTATCCTCCGTTATTTTTAAAATATCATACAACAACGTTTGTATATAATAAGCGCTATAAAAGACGCACTATAAAATGTCATTTTTGGCGTAGTGATTTCAAGGAAATAAATGGAGTGAAATAGTTGATCATGTATTTAGTGATATATCTTTGATTTAAATCTTAGTTGATTTTTTTTTTTAATTAATTTAGCATACATATAATTTTAATCATTTAAGTTTAAATTAATGATTAAAATATATTATCGTGTTAAACTGTAAGGAATCTCTATTGCATGTGATTTAAATTCGTTTTCTTGTCATACATAATATAATTTTTGTATTAATTAAGTTCATACACAAATTTCTTATTTTTTAGAATTTGTTATTGTTTTTTTAAACAGATAAAATTAGTAATTAATTGTTATGTTAATATTTTTACTTCTTTTTGTATTCGAAACCGAAACATCCATTTTGTTATTGTTGTGTATAAGTTAGGGGTAAAAGGTAGCATGTGAGATCTAAAGGGGAGATAAACAAAGGCAAGGCTCGTGAGGTAACAAGGTTAAGAATTTAGGGTACCAAAAGGGACATAAACATGGTAGACACATGATGTGGGACATAGTAAACAAACATAGGTACAAATAAGGAATGGCCTACCATGAAAATGAATATAGTTGACATGGAATTGTTCATTAATGTTCATTATTCATTGTGTGTCAGCACAAGTGTGTTAAAGTTCAATAGAAGGATTAATTTAAAATTGATTAATTTATGATTAAGTAATTTCTAATCAATAATTATGATATCAAAATTAAAATTATTTTTATCTATATATTTAATTAAGGATACTACTATAAGTGAATGACTAAATTTATCTTAATTTGTCTCTATATCTTATTATATTCAATTACTATCAATGAATAGTCTTTTAATTATTTTTCATTTAATTAAGATATTTTTATAAAAAAAATAATTAATACATGTTGTAATTCAAAAAATATATCTTATAAAAAGAATTAAAAAATTATACAAAAGAATTTTACATTTAAGAATAAAGGTACTATAAATGAAACAATCCAATTTCAATTAAAGTATATTAACTATTTAACTCAACTATTTAATTTGTACGTGTCTTTATTATACTACGGAAATGTTGTGAATTCTAATTTATTATTTATTACTTTGATATTTAGTCAAGATTTCTTATTTATTACTTTGGTGTTTCAATTCCTTTGAAATTTGTTTGTCGTGATAAATAGCATCGATGTTAAAGTATTAGCAAAAATAAAGGACAAAAGGGAAGATGTGCTATACTTTAAGATGTTAAACATACAAGTTAGTATAGTTGAACAAAATCAGTGACCCAATCAATATCATGTCACTTTGAATAAGATAATTTCTTAGGTTTTTATGTTAAATTTAATTCATTTCTATAAAATTAGTTTATAAAGTAATGAATGTCTCTATTTATAAATTATTGTAGAATTTTATGAGCTGAATCAGACCATTTTATTTAAAACTTTAAATGCAAAGCTTAAATATTTTTTCGGTGAATCTCTCAATCTTCTTTAGTCACCACACCATTAAAACCTGAATTTTGTGTTAGTTGCTTATTAAAATTAAAAGCTTACCTTTGAAAAAAAAACTAGAACGTGATATGTTGTTTTAGGTTTTTTTATCCCCGTGTAATTGCCAAAAGAAATACAGCACGTGATGATTTGGTTGGTCATGAAAAGAAAAGAAAATAAAGTATTAATTAATATCGATAATTAAATTCACAATTTTTTATCACTTTATTTCCTAATTCATTTATTTCAATCTTATATTTCCTAATTTCCTAACAATTAAACACTTTGAGTATTAATTTTTTCAATTTATAAAAAAAATGTTTTGCATAACTTATTCAGAAATTATGTTTATGGTATTTAACTTTGAGCTTTGTGAAAGTAAAAAAAATAAAATAAAGTGATTGGATCCAAAACTATACTGAAAACGGCCCCCATATATAGATGCTCATTGGCAAAAACTTCATAAATATTTCATATCAATAAAATAGTTAACTAAAAAACAAAATTGAACACAATATCTAAATGGTTTCTATTTTGTATCTTGTTTTTCTCTTTACACAAAACTGGAATAAAAGAAAAGGAGAACAGAAAGATATTACAAAGAGTATAATAACAAAAAATATTGAAAAAGAGAAAAAGATATTTTTTTTAATACAAAAATATGGAATCCAAGATAAAATTTTATAAAACCAAATCCATTAAATCTATAAGCTAAAACCCACCTTCCAATAATGAAAAAGGATAAGGTGGCAACGAATTATTCTCCGCCGCCATTTCACTGAATATTCCCACACGCCCCAATTCCGGTGGCGCCGCCGGCGACACCACCGTCAACGGCATCGGAGCAACCGTGCTATCGCATCCATAACCCATTTGCCCAATCTCAGTCTGCCCCCACCAACCAACTACCGGCGCCGCCACCTGCGGCGGCTCACGGTGGAAATAATCAATTTTAAAACCCGTCTCCGGCGATAATGACATCATATTATAAGCAACTGTTACCTCGTCTTCCTCGAACTCTGTCTTCACGGAATTCACTACCGCCATGCCGGAAGATGAAGAAGAAGTCGATGTTGTCGCCACCGTCGTCGCCGCCGTCGCCGGTGATATCAACCGTGGTTTTTTCTTATCAAAAACCTTCTCTTTCTCCCTCTCAGCAAGAATTCTAGACAAAATCTGAGGATCTTCAACGACATTACATAGAAAAGCCATCATTTGTTGTGGTCGTTTTTCTGTTGTTTCTAATCGATTATTCATCCTTTGAAGTTCTTCTTCCAATGTTTTTTGTTCTTCTTTTAGCTTCGCTATTTCCGTCACCATAGCTTCATCTTCATCTAAATCCTCAAACTTTACATCATTAAAATAATTATAATTACTATTATTATTCTTCCCACCCCCAATTCCACCAACGTGCTTTTTCCTAACTATGTTCTTCAATAAGTGCTTTTGTCCTCTTAAAAACCACTCGTTCGCAAATTCCCATCTATCCGGATCCACTTTTCTGAATCCCTAAAGAAAACATTCACAAAAATATCAAAAATCGATTTTTTTTTTAAAATTGAATACTTATTTGATTGAATTACTGAAAATTAAACAATACCCATTAATAAAAATATGATTTTGGGAAATGGGTTTGCTTTTGTTTCTGAATTGAAAATAAAAAATAGAAACATAATTTTTAAATGATGGTCTTCAATCACAAAAACAATAGTAATATTGTGAATTTTAAAATCGTTATAACGGCGTTATAGACATAATTTAAGTTGTATCATCACATTTTGTCATATTTATTTCATTAATATAAAAGTCAACTATAGATTAAAGTGAAATTTTATGAAAGTTACAATTTGTAAAATTATAATAATTGATTATAAGAAATCGAATGTAACATTGAACGTAGACAAAGATGAAACACTTACGTAGGTGTTGAGTTGTCGAACGAAGCTAGAGAAGTTGTTGTGTTTGAAAAACACAGGAAGGAGTGAGTGAGAGAAATCAAGTGGGTCGAGGACGATGAAACTGTTATTAGCTGGGCCCCACTTGATGAGATTATCAGTCGTTTGATCGTTCACCATGTGGTAAGTCTTCATAACGAACGGTGCGATCACGTTGTTTTGTTCCATCCCACCCATTAATTAAGAAGAACAACAACAACCACTCTCACACAAACAATTATAAAGATAGAAATATTGATGAGTTTTGTTATGCTGTAGTGAGAGAGATATATACTTCTTTTTTAAATATGAGAGAGAGAGAGAGAAAGAGAGGGAGAGAGATTGTAGTGAGAGAGAAGGTTTTTCTTTTATGGAAGGAGGAGAGCACTGAATATATAAAGAGATTGCATGTACAGTAACAACAAGGGTACGTGTCTAGTAATGGTAGGGGTGTAGTATTAATTTAGTATTATATTTATATACCAATAAAGTTTATGTTTAACTGTTATAATTATTTTTTAAAGTAATTTATATTTATATGTTTTTGCATTAATTTAGTTTATGTTTAATTTTTTACAGTAAATATTGATCGATTATGTAAAATATTTTATATTAATAATAAATACAAATTAAATTTGGATGAATATATAAATTAATTATTTAGATTATAAATATTAATTAAATTTATCTTTGAATTTTATAAATTATAAATTTATTTATAGAATTATAAAATAATTATTATAATAGTTCATAGATTAATTTGTTCGTAATTAATTATCGTACAATCACATCTAATTATAAATTTATCTTTAAAATAATTAAATTTCATTGTAAATATATCAAAAAATAATAATATTAAGGTAAAATTAACATAAATAAATTATATATTTAATTTTAATATGTTGAAGTAAATACAAATTTATACATAAACTATTTTAATTAATTTAATATGACATCAAAAATATATTTATAAATTCAAAAAAATTAAAAAGTAATTTGATTAACACTTATAGTTTTAGAATCAGTGTATATATTCACTCAATTAAATTTTTTATTGGTAGAGGATATGGGTTGGGGTCGACGTGGCAACGCTTTGTACACGTCACTATAACGGAAGATATTTTGGGAAACGGAAACGCGCTCTGTTGGCGCGTGGAAAGATTGGTAGATTTGGTGATATGGAAGTGGTCCCGCGTCTCCCGGTTTGAGGACAACGGAGTAAATGACATCGTGTTTTGGGTCGAAATTTTACCAATGAAGTAGCTCTTAGAGAAAAATATAACTTTAGTTTTATAAAATCATGCACTTTCAATCTTTGCTATTAAAATAATAAATATTTATGAATTAATGTGTAAAGTCATATTTATGTATTATAAAAAGTTTATTTATAAAAAATAAATTTAAATATGATTTTTTAAATTTATTTTTTCTTAATTTTTTTATATTTAAAAAATTTATATTTAATCCGTCTAAAGTTAAATAAAAAAATTGTCTAATTTTTTCTTATAATGTAAATATGCTTTTAAAAAATTGTTCCAAAATGATACTTAAAATAAATCTTAATATGATAAATATCGATATTGTTAGGTGAAACATCATGTTCCGATATATTTCTGAAATTTCACATTTGTGTGAGATAAATATGATGATATTTACCATTTATTTTATGACAAAATACAAGATAAATAAACATATTTTATTTTTATAAAGAATTAAAATTGTTTGTTGGATAATTTTATAAATATTAAAAATTTATTACATAAACTGAAATTGAAAGGTTGGAATTTTATAGACCTAATTATATTATTATAATTAACTCAAACAACTGAAAGGTATTGGGACACGACGTAGATCCTAAAAATATTAGCATTTATTAGTTGAGCTTACATATGTGGAAATACCTAAAAATATATTTAGCATTTATACTATACAAAAATATATTTAACTTTAAATATATTTTTAGTTCATAAAAATATATTATTTTTGATTTTAATTCTTCTAAAATATATAGTTTTTAATAACTATAACATACACTTATTTGTTTTTGGTTATTAATGTTTTATTTGTAGTACTTGCAAATGTACATTTATTGTTTTTGATTTTAGAAAATATTCTTTTTAGTCTTTATTTAAATAGACTAAAATCAAATAGTTTGATACATTATAAAACCAATTTTGATATAAATAAACTATGTAAAAACTAAAAATAAAATATCAATGATAAAAATGTACGGTGATTAAAAATATTTTTATTTTTATTTTTTTTAAGAGAAGAGTGTGTTAGAAAAAACAAAATATTTAAATTAAGATATAAATAACATTATTTATTTTTTATTTTAAAAAATAGTAAATACAAATATAACTAATTTACATAAATATAAGATATCTAAACTCAAAATAAAATATTTAATTTAAAAATATTGATTATTTAACAGTTGAATTAGAATTTAAAGATATGAATAATATTATTCTAACACTATCAATTCTACTGAAGATTTTCAACATAAAAAACTTACTAGGTGTAACTTTTAGACTTGAACCAATTTAAAAAAAAAAAAATACTGAGACTATGTATGGGGAATTTAATTAAAGTTGTTGATCATGGGCAAGCAGAACCACCAAAGTATATTTGTATAATATATATAATCAACACAGGCATCCATAGAAATGAGACAGTATCCTTATCAACAAAGGCATCAAGACATGAAACACAGACACTGAATGCCAAAGCAAAAATAATTCATTCATGGCTTAAATTTATAATACGTTTGGCACATTATACTATTTTCTGACATTTGTGTCAACTAAAATTAAATAATTAACCAGATACATTCTAACATTCTCCTTTTTATTAATTGAAATTTATACGAGTCTTATTAAATTATGCGAGTTTTATTTAAATTTAGTTGAATCTATGTGAATTTTAAATACTAAAAATGTATTAAGAAATATATATTAAAGAGTGTGTTGTTAGTATTATTTTTATTGGTCATTTTTTCATGTATATTCAAAAAATGAAATAATGAATTTAATATGTTTATTTTTGTTTAAATATTTTTAAAATAATATTTATATTTGAACATATTTAACTTGAATTTTTCATTATATTGGCTCTTGTTTTATATATAAGAGAAAATTGAGTCAAATAAATGAATTTATTTAATTTAAAATTTAAATCAAATACATCAATTTTAGTTGACTGAATTTTTACTTTGATAGACTACTGGAGCTAGTAAATTAGTAGCATTAATAAGGAGTATTTATGCCTTTAAGTTCTAACTCAACTGATAAATATCGATATTTTTATATTAAATATCATATCTTATGTTCGAATTTAATATCTTGTAATTATGAATAAATTTCTGATGATATTTAACATCTCTTTTATAGATCCATAAAAAATAAACAATATGTATGAAAAAATAATAAATACACCTCACAAAGTATGATTATAATTAGATCAATTTGTTTTAAGTGTTGCTATATATAACAAAGATTTTAGTTCGGATTTGGCAAAAATTACTATGGGTAATATGCTTGATTGATAGCCATTCAAAATCACTTGTGATGGTTTCTCTTGCCACATTCAACATTTTTGTTTATTTTAAACAGTGCTTAATTACGTTAATGAGTGTTTTGCATAAATTATGTTGTGTTAAAGTGAATGTGTTGAGTAAAAAAAAGGGATTATGTACTACTCCATTTGAATATATTTATGTTGTGTTAATGTGAATATTCCTTAAAGTCTCAAGTCGAGTTAAAATTATGTAAAAATATGTGAGACTTTGGATGAAGATATTGAAGTAAGATAGGTTATGCCAACATGGATATTCATTTAAATTTCACATTGAATAGGATAAAGATAAAAGAAATAGATGATTGCTCTATGTATAATGGAACTTGTGTTGTTGTGGGTCATGTGAGGGTTTGCAATTTGTCTATGCGAAAATTGTACTTTTGAGAAGATTTACAATTTTGTTATGTAAAAATTGTATAAAAGGATTTTAAATTTTGTCTTTGTAAAAATTTGAAATGAAAATAACAAAATATTTTATATATAATGAGATTGTAGATTAGGTTTCAAGTGTCAAACCAGAATAAATGTAAGAGTTGTCTTTTGTTATTTTTTGTTTTTGTGTATGTTTTTGCTTGTATGGTGATTTTTTTCTTGTGGAGATATTTCTAACAATTTAAGACAAGAGGGAGTACTCTATTTATAAACTAAATTCAAGTCTCAATAATTTATATATAATCCATATATGTCAAGGTCAAAATAGAGTTGCGTTTAAGTCAGTAATTCAATCGATAAATGTTATATTGTTAGGTTGAATGTTTTGTCTCAGTTTGAGTCATGGATCTCTCAATTATGTAACTTAATTACAGTAAAATTTATTATTTTTTTAAGATAAAAAGATAATATAACATTTTATGTTATTTCAAAAAAAAAATTATTTAAAATTTGAATTATTGTTATCTACTAGATTTTTCAAACAGAGACATAACTTAAGATTGTGTTGCTCACTTGGTTGATACACAGTACTCCATCTATAATGATTATAAGTAACAATCGATCAAATTTCACATATTAAGATGATAATTGGTATCATATTTAATTTATATAATTTCAATAAAATTAAACTTATTATTTAAATTATTCTCCATGAATAATAAAATAGATTATTAAAAACATAAATAGTTAAATTAAATAAAAGGTATTTTAAATAAATTATCATTAAATAAAAGTAAAATTTATAATATTTACTTATATTTAATTCTAAAAAATATTAGTTAATTTTATGTAAATATAAAACATATTGGCATGATATATATTAATTCAATTTTAATGATCACTATAACTATTCGCAGTGTAATTATTTTAGTTCAATTTTTAAAATATAAATTTAAAATTCAATATAATTTCTGCAATTTTACAAAGTACTAGTAATATTAGAAATATCTCACAAATATTCAGTTATGTGTGACTTTTCATTTTTTAATCAACCTACAATTTTATATTAAATTGATATAGATACAAATTCTCTAATGATTAGTAGTATTTAAAATATCAGAGCAAAAGATTCTTGTTAATTCTAAAAAAATAAATAAAATGTTCAAAATATTAAAAATATAAAAATTGTCTAAAAAAATAAAATAAAATAAAAAATAGATAAAGCAATAAAAGAAACATGTAAGAGATGCACACAAAGATTTAAAGTGATATTAATTACTATTTTTCAATACATTAAATTACAAAGTTAAATTCATTGAAGTGACACTTCCAATATAATTCGAGAGTTATTTATAGTGAGAGGGAGTGAAAGTAGTATCCAAAAAGAACAGTGTCTTAGATTCGTTTTTTTCTCAAATTTCTAATTGGCTCTTGGGTTTACTTTTGTACCAACCACTTTATGTATATTATATATATTTCTATGTTACGTTTCAAGTGATGATTCACCATTGGGGAACATATTCATATAAGTCACATTATCCATCTAAATATTTAAAAATGAATAAAAAAAATACTCGTACACTATTATTAATTAACTAATAATATAGAGATTGATATAATGATATTTAGATTTATAAATACTCGCATCATAAAATATATTAATAAAATTAATATATTAATTATAATAATTTTTATTTGTGTTAATTTATTAATACTTTTGTGATATATTTTCTTAGATGTTGGTAAAATAGAAGAAAAATTATAACAATTAGAGCAAAAAATACTATACATAAATTATTTATTTATTTAAAAAGTGATATATATAGATACAGATATGTACGGATATTCATGGATATATACTTAAAAATATGCAAAATATTTGCTAAGTATATATATATCCTCGCACGTATGAATTGGGTACATATATTATTTTTATCTAATATGTAGGACAGCATATAAGTAATATATGTACTTGTAAAAAGAATTCTTCAGCTTTATTTCTTATAAAAAAATTGAGACAAAAAACTAAACTTAAAATTTTTTTAGGGTCTAAAGTGAATTTTTTTATAGATACTAAATATAAAACTTTGAAATTTTATAGATATTAAAAATTTATTTATTCCTATAATAAATTCTTTTCACATATATAACAAGAGGTAAAATTAACATACTTTCCACATAATTAAGAATGAAAGATAATTTTTTTTTTAGATAAGCAAAAAATATATTCAAGAGAATTGTAGTGTTTATCTATTTTTTTTTATAAGAAATTGATTATGTATAGTTCCAAATTATAGTATTTGTGGATCTCAATAATTCGATGAAAGATTAAAAAATTCATACTAAAAATTTATTTTAAATTAATTAATTGGAGTTTAAATCTGAATCACTAATAATTGTCAAATAGCTGTAATCTATTATTAAAGACAAAACTTCTCAACCTTTATAGCACTAAGTTATCTCATACTTCTAATTTCCCTTTTGAGTATTGTTAAAAATTCATGCTAATGAATCATACATAATTGTTGTCTCTAAGTTATAAGTGATATTAATATATATATTATAGGACTAGTATCAAGAGTATCTTGCTAATAAGTGCTCCATCTATATTTTAAAGCTATTCTAATTAAAATGTCTTCTAACCTGACCCAAATGTGCCTAACATAATGTGTGTTTGATTCATTCAAGGGTTTTGTCTTCTCTCCCATTCTATGATATGGGACTAAATTAAAGGGTCTAGATTTTTATCATCATTTTAAATGATCAAAATTTGTAATTAATTGTTATGTTACTATTTTTTTTCTTTTACGTAAATTTAAATTTGATTCTTCAAGTTACGTTTCTATAATTAGTAACACAATTTAATATAATATTAATTTATTTTTTAATTATTTCATTTAATTAATATTATATTTATTATTCTCGATTATTTATTTTTCACTTTTCATTAATGATAATAATAAATACATTAATACTTAGCAAATGTACTTTAATAAAAGTATTATATCTATCTTTTATGTATTTTCTTAATCTATATAATATAGTCGAATGATTCATTTATTATGAAACAGAAGA
>JBBPBS010000693.1:1233097-1260617 GCA_037974835.1 Cicer judaicum
ATCTTAAGTTTAAATTCAAATATCAATTGTATCATTTGTATGCAACTTTCTTATTATTTAAAATTTACTGATAATTTTTTTTTTATATATAAAAAGACTTAAGATTGGTATGATATTGAAAATCATAGATAATATCATAACTTTTGCGTGATATATAGATGCACTTTGCCACTATAAACTATATCAACACAATTTTCTTTAAAACAAAATCAATATCTAACCCATGTCATGCATGTATCAAAAAGTCTAGGTGTCATGTCAATAATCTAAATAATGACTTAATTAGGTTATTTCACGCCGACTAGTAAGATTTTATTTCTGTTTTTTTGTCTATCTACATTTATAATTAAGTACAAAATATGAAATCATTAAGAAGGGTCCGGAGCTATACAACAATCTTATGTCTCTATCATTTCAAGTAAGTTCTTTAATTGGAGCAATACTTTTTTTTTTCAACTGAAATCATTAGCAAAGTCAATAAATAAGTACACAAAGATAAAAAGATAAAATTAAAGTGATTTGTTTTGAATAGAAGCAATGTTTTAAATATCAGTTAAAATTAAATTGAGTTGAGTCGGGTTGACTTAATTAATGACACTAATAATTACATTTGAGTGATTAATAAATTTCAGTTAATATCCAAGAATATAAATTTAAATTCTAATAAATTTTATATTATTAAACCTCAATTCTCATGAAAATTAAATGGTTAAGAAAAAAAAAAACTTTGCACGGAAGAGAACAAAGCAACAAAATGATGAGAAAATGAAAAATATATAATCCATACAATTATGTTTTCTTATTTAATATTATTTGTGAATTGTGAATGAATATTTTAAAATATTTATCAACATTCTCAAAAAAAAAATTATTGATGAGCATATGTCTGCCCATATAAATAAATTTATTACATTAAATGAATGATAAAGTTGACTTTCTATGACTATTTTTTCCTAATAAAGTTGATACTGAATCATATTATTCATATCACACCTGTTGATTTTATTAAAAGCACATGAACATGGAAAACAGGTCCAACTAGTTCATATCCTCTAAATCAAGATCTCTCGATTTGAAATGTGTTTCCTTTTAATGTAGCAACTAGCAAAGATGGCTATACACATGTATCCCACCTTTGCCAAGCTCATAAGAAAAAGCAATTACTTGGTTTAATGTTTTTCGTTATATAGTACAAAATTTACTATCAAAAAGTGTTCACTGAATCTGAAATTCTTCTCTCTTTTAAAGCTTCGAATATTTTTTTTTTTTTATAAAAAAATACTACAAAATTTATAAACTACTTTTAATAACAACCACTTCTTTGTATGCATAAATTTAATTGGGCAGGTGAATGCGTCACATTTATTAGTTTGTTTATTACATTACCATTAAATATGAGCCACAACTTATGATATTGGTTATTATGTGGTATAATATTAGAACCAAAGAATGACACATCACCAATGTTTTAGAGACAACATACTAAAACATGGAAGACAGTGAACATCAATCTCTATTGGAGATGTGTAACTATCATAATAAAGTAACCAATTATTTGGACACAACGGCAACGTCAAGTGATTTGTGTCTAGTATATACGTTTTGAAACCCACAAAAGCACGATTAGCTAATAAAAAAGCCACAGACACACCATCACTATTAAGCAGGGGACAAGTGTCTTGGATTACAAGCTCAATTTGAATTTTGCCAGTGGTGTAGTAGTACCTAGTTGGAACTTTAAAAACCTAATTATTTTTAATGCGAGTATTATACTTTATAAATGAGTCACACATAAAGTTAGTCTCGAGTAAGTGTTAAAGTGAAAGATGAAAAGAGAGAATTCATAATAATCATTTAAGAATAGTTAATTCAAACTTATAAGATAGACAAAGTGGATACTCATCTTGAAATGGAATATTTTCAGTATACAAGAGCTAAGAATTGAACTTAAATGAAATGACTAATTATGCTATCTGATTGGTACTCAAAATATTTAAGATTTTGTGAAGCCTTCTACAATTAGTCTAGGAAAAACATATTTCATGCATTTATGGAGTTAGTCTTGGCCTAGTTTAGAGTGTATGTATAAATAAAGTTATTGAAATTGAATCTCAATCTCAATGACCAAGATTGTTTGACTTTGTGCTTCTATAACTAGATAGAATCCAAGTCACTGTCTAAGTTTTTAATCATCATAAATGGGAGGAAAAGAAAAGGACACTAGAATAAAAAATCATGATACAGTACAAGTAGAAAAGACATCCATGCCACAATCAAGTTGCATCAAGGAAGTACACAAGTGAAAAATGGCATATGAAGATTCAAGGTTGCAAAATACAAGCAACAACAACCCAACAGGGTGATTTGATTATGTAATGTACACTCCACAGGTTATGCCAAACAAGTATGTGGACATACAGTCATACATTTTGTATATAGTTCAATTTAGTTCAAGTCGCAATAGTGACTCGTCTAACAAATAAAATGTAAAAACAAAGGATTGGACGACTCCTATTTCTGGACTCTAAAAACCAGTGATCTTGTAATTTACAAACGAGAAACAATCCACGCCAATGAAATCTTAGCAGCAATATCTGGAGCACAAAGAATTCACACTCACAACACATCAACCAATCTTCTCATAAGCACAATCATTCACCAGAAGATAAGAAAACGTTGTACTCATTTAGACGTCTCTGGAACTGAGCCAACTGCGTCTGCAATTGAAATATTCCAGCAGCCTTTTGAGACAAAATGGTATTCAATTTGGTAATATAATCATCCAGTTGATTTCCAGGCTGGTCAGCCTTAACGAGTAAATTCATCTCCTGCATAAAAAATTCACAATATTAAATAAAATAACAAAGCTTATATAAATCTACAAAGAAAGATGTAAGAAATTTGTACACACCTCTTTAACTATGTCTATTGTTTCCTCCACTTGTCTACGGTGAGCAGTTACTAGGTCTTCCTCATCCTAAATACCAAGCAAAGCAGCCTCATTCAGTATTTCAATAGTCACAAATGTTTATTATTACAGCATATGAGCATACCTTCAGCAAAGCATTTAAATCATCATCTGGATCAGAATGAGTATTCTCAACATGTGATAGATTTACACGTTTGGCACAAGAGCCTATCTTCCTTTTGTCTTCCACAGTAGATAACTGGTTGTTATCCACCCTGTTGCTCACTTTTCTTGTTCTGTCTTGTCCATATGTTGGTACTAGGTAATCATTTTCCTTTTCAGCCCTCTCATTTTGAATACCTCTTTGACCCCTTTGTTGGTTAGAGTACATAGATGGTGCCAAATTTCCCTCGATTCTACCACTTGCAACACGGTCCACGTTACTTGGATGTGAGGGTTCTCTTCCATTATGTTTAGGCCATCCGAATTGATTTCTCTCGCTAGAAGCATGTGCTATTTCATCCTCAAAGTTATCATCATGAGGTAAAACTGGCAATGCAGTTGAATCTCTAAGGTTTGATGAAGAAAAGGAATCCCTTCTGAAGCTGTTACCCTTTGACAGACTCTTTACCCTGAAATATACTGAGAATTAGAATAGAATACTTATTTTGCATCAGATTAATCACTTTCTTACCAAAAAAAATTTCAAACTGCATACCTGTCGGCATATCTTAATGTGTTGAGAGTATGCTCACATGAACCTGAGCTTGGTGAAATGCAAGATATCATTACAGTCCGTGAATCACCAACAAAAGAGTCTCGCAGAACTTCAGTCAATTTACTTCCTCGGAAAGGGATATGTCCTTGGTCATTGTCTAGGGCTCTAATGCATTCTTTAAGTGCAAGTAAGCTTTTATTAATTTCGGCACCTTCAATCCTTGAATTTCAAATAAAAATCAAGTTACGAAAATGAAATAGGCATTCTGACTGTTAAAAATCAAGTTAGTTGAACAAAATAGGCAAGCAATCTAAGATAGCAACTTCTAAATGGAGATACACAAATACATCATTTGGTAGGTCTTCAAGTTGCTCAAATGAAAGACCAGATAACAAAATATAAAAGCTAGTGAAATAACTATTAAGAATTCTTAAATTTGATTAATTAAGTCCCACCTAGTCTGCTTATCATTATCTGTAGTATCTGCACCACGTTCACTTCCAGCCAAATCTATGAAAGATAGTTTGCCAATAACTCGAGCAGGCTTTGATTCAGTCCCATCAGCTGATCTCTTGATACAAAGTTGAAGTATAGCATGTGATCGAGAGGATTCTTCGTTTGCACCAGTTGTACCAGTGCTTCTAGTAGCACTTCCTTTCTCAATAAATTCCTTGATTGTTTCAACTTTAGATACTCTGTATTCTTGCAAGCCAACAATGCAAACCTGTTGTTTACCATCCTCCCTCATGCAAAGTTTTCTGCAAAACCATAACCAATAAAACAAATACCCCAAAAGAAATACTTTTTCAAGCCCACAAATTGATATGACTTACTTTCTATCATTGAGGAGATCAAACAGTTTCCCCCCATATATTTCGAAAAAACTAACGTATAATTGGAAACCTTGGCTCTGGTATGTGTGGTGCATTAATCTTAAAATATCTTGGGATGCTTTGAGGGGCAATGGTTGCATAGTATACGTCTTCCCACTCCCTAAAGTACAGTAATTTCATATCAATACAATTTCAAAGGGAGGTGAAAATCAAACTAAATAGTACGCCAATGTTTACCAAACTACAATATATATTTCCCGATAAAACAGAGAAAACTTATTCTCAATATATATATACACCTTTAGAAAGATCAGAAGTTATCAGAGCTGTAATTGTACATACTTGTAAAGAACTTAAACGTAGTAACGGTATAATAATAAAGTATGATGATAATGCGACGGTTGTCATTGATAAAGAAGGAAATCCAAAAGGAACTCGAATTTTTTGTGCAATAGTCTGAGAATTGAGACAGTTAAATTTCTCTAAAATAGTTTCATTAGCACCTGAGGTATTATAATACGAGATTGTTATATAGATATTTTATTTATGAATTGAATAGGAATGCAATTAATTCATAAATATATCAAATATAACATATATACCTTGTGTAATGATTATTCTATATATATATAAAAGTTGGAAAAAAAATAGAAAGCAATAAGAATAACAAGAGGGGTACACCTTGACAAAATTAAGTATATACTCTTCATAAACAACAAAGGTCATGAACAGTTACATTTCCCCAACCTTTTTACATCATTTTGACACATGACACATATTAAGATATTTACAATAGTAAATCTCGGTAGTCAATAGTGAGCTATAGCGGCGTGGCAGAGCGGAGTGGTCGGTGGCCCGCTAGTCAAAGGATTTACATCAAAAGTTATCTTGATATTTGTTCATACATTATATGTTATTTGTAAAGCAAAATTATTTCAAAATATTCCAGAAACATTTGATGTTTTTATCCTAAAAATAATGTGAATAGGTAATCAATCTTACACTTCTCAATTAACAATAAAAAAATACTTACCAGTTTGGCCATATGCAAAGCAAGTTGCTTTTGTTCGTTGGAATATCAATGGAACTATGGGCTCCACAGTCTCAGCATACACCTGGTAAAAAAAAGTAACCATTCTACTGAAACCATTGAACTATTAGTCAATGTGGTTACAAGTACTGCCACTAGTTAAATACTCACTTCATCATTTGAAACATCTTCATCCAGCACAGCATCAAAAAAGAACTCATGTTTCTCAACATATTCTGTCAAGTCAACCTGCAGACATAGGTGAAGTGGAAACACAATCAAGAAGAAAGTAAAACAGCCATACATCTAAGTACAGTAAGAATATTTTAGTTGTAAACTATATGTATATGTATTCAACATTAATTAGAAAAATGTTAACCTTAGGTTGAAATGGTCTCTTTAACTGTAATTGTAATGCATAGTTGAGTTTGATTTAATTAAATACAGATCAGATCACTTTGTTTCTTATTAGTCAAAACACCAGATGAAAATGAAAAATGTTTTCACAAATCAAGCAGGTCCAACATACATGGAACTGATGGAAGTTTGAATTTGAAATTTTTGAAGTGCCAAAATAAAAAACAAAAGGAGAGTATTATGTTGCGTTCAGTAGTTTGGTTAATTTCAGAGTCGACTGGTGAAAAGTACTCAGTAGGTTGTATGTCAAAGAATTGCTTGCTAACTGCACGAAGCAGTATAAAGCAGTAGTTGTGTTGGGCTTCATTAAGTATATTTAACACATTCAATTCAGAGTTCACACCATGAAAGCGTACATTTTAAGACAACCTATCACTTACTCACCTTGAGTTTTCTTTCATGAACTGTGAGAGAATTTGAGTCTATGGTAATAATATCTTCCTCTTTCTTTGCTATTTCCTTCTTATTTTGTGGTCTCTTCCTAACCTGCAACAACAGTAAGCAGCGTTCTTAGCCAAAACAAAATGTAAATGCCAAAGGAACTAAAGTAAAGGCCCTTGTTCATCAATAATAATACAACAAGGCATTAAAAGGAAACATATGGTAAAAAGCATACCGCAACTTTAATCTTAGCAACATTGTTTGCTCTCTCTTTATCTACTGAGATATTTTTAAGGACATTGCTCTCAGGCAAGCCTCGAGAACTTGGCGCGAGTTTGTTCCCAGGGAAAATCGGCTCAGAGTCATCAAAGTATTGTCCCTGAAATTATCACACATCTATTGAGTCAAATTTTGATGACTAATTCATTATCAACATCATACATCTATTGAGAATCAAATTACAACTCCAGTGTTCAGTCACTTGCATGTTCATATGAATCATCATGGTAAACTGAAAACCCGGAAAACTGGTAAATATGATGACCAATTAGTCATCAAAATTTCATTGTGAACATCAGACAACTATTGAGAATCAAATTAAAATTACTACCCATTTGCATGTTTACACAAATAATCATTTTAAAAACCAAAAACCTAGCAAACTAGCAATTAGCATCTGCAATTCACCCAACTAATTATGCAACAAATAAACATTATGATTACTCAAGCAGCTCAAATTAATTCAACCTGAATGGAATTATTAATATATTAGGCTTTTATCTTAATTTTCACAGCTTTTCAGCTAAAAGCTCTATTTGATTATAGTAATCTGGAATAAAATATAAGCAAATAAAGTATCTATAAATTCAATGTATGTGGTCATAATTTTTAACCACATACATCAACTTTTCTTTTCTTGTACCATTTTTGTTTATATTTCATTGCGGAGAGAGTAAACTATGAAGCATGGATAATGACACAATCACAAGACACATGTAGACGTCTGTAATAATTTGAGAAAATGAATTAATCGAATGTAATTCAGTGTGAGACAAAACGTGCTTCAATAAGAAGTGTCGCTCAGGATATTATAAATCCAAACAAACACCAAACCTCAGGTAAAAGCTCAGTATCGAAGGAATGCAAGTCAAGCAAGCCACTGGTGAACAAACGATCGTCGTCGTTCTTCCTCAAGCTCGAAGATCGAATTCCAAACTCCTGCAGAAAATGGTTCAATCAGTAAACACAATCACACCGAAGAAGATTCAGCTTGTGAATTTTTCACAGAACAAATTAAACGAAAACGAAAACAAAAACCTCACCTGCGCAAAAGTTGAAGGATGTAACAATCTTCCGTGATAATTTCCGTCGAGGATAAAATTATCAGAGCTCTGACGCTGGTGATGAATTCCCGAATTGGATCGCCGCATCGATCTTTCAATCACACTCATCCACAACGAAAAATTTCAATGAATTTCAAGTTCCAGCAACGATTATGCACAAGCACGAGACGAAAATTAGAAACGGAGATTCTTCTATTTTTTTTTCTTTTGTTCAAATAATTTTCTCGGGAAAAAATAGTGGAAGAACGAGAGAAAGTGATAGAAAATTTGAGTTTGAAAACTTCAAAAGGAAAAGAAAGTGTTCTATCTAGATGGAAAGTGAAGCAGAGCGGAAGCGCGTGTGATTAACTAGCGGTGTGGCAGAGGAGAAGCGCGTGTTTAATGCTTAGTAAATTTTCAAATAATGGAAGTAAACTAATATTCCGCGGCTTTGCAATTTTTTGATGTTAATCCCATTTGAGAATTTTGAATATTTTAGGGACGCTCTGTATTTAGGCGCGTGAAAACGCGCTCGTATCTCTGAACTTTGAAGCGGTCGTAAACTCATAGCACTAGCATGTCACGTTAGGTGTATAGTCAACACACTCAAAATTAAAACTCAAAAAGGCTTGGATTCACGTACTCGTGAGTCGTGATGAGAGCGTGGCCCCACTCAAAATATAAAAAAGTATATATTTACTTTATTCAAATTTTACCATAAATATATCAATTTTTATTCATCATATTTTTTCTTAATACTCAGGGCTAGAGGAAGTACATTATTTGGAAGAAGAATAATGAATAAAAGATATTTATTGAACATTCATCTTTTTTTGCACATCCTGCTAGTTAATTATTTATAAAAATATAATTAATTTAGTTGAATATAATTATGTTAAAAGTTATAATCAATTATATAATTGATTTAATTATATTTTTATCATGATTTAAGTTAATTATTAATTCAAGTTAATTAACTATATTTTTATATGAAATATAGATTAAATATTATATAGACATACAAAAATTATATATATTATTTTTAATAATGATTAGATAAAATTACATTAAAAATATTCTATCTTATTTTACGGTAACATTTTTTTATTTCTATTTTATTGTAACATTTATCTTCTTCTTTTTCACATAGATAATTTATTTTTATAAACTTTTACAATATTAGCCGGTTTTCAATTTTCGGTTTAAGAAAATGTTGGCGTGTCATAAAACATTATAATTTATTTTGGGCCTAATTGACGTATTGGGCCTCACGTATTGATTGAGGCTTATTAAAAGGTTGGTCCTGATCTATTAGTTGAGGAAGATCATTGTTGTTCGGACATTGGGTGTACTAAAACTAAATCTACTTCCCATTACTCTTTGCCTAGCTAACCATGATTATGACCCCAACGTCATTCTCTAACAAATTCAAACAAAAAACATACCACATGCTCAATATTTCTATGTACTCCATTTCCTTCGCAATATCAATGTCTCAAAACATTCACCTCTCCAACCTATGTTCCTTTATACAACAAATTGTTAGCCATTGCGGAAGTCAACATAAAAAAACGTTCATACATCATGTAAAACAAAGTTTTATACTTCAATGAATCTAAAGTATGGACCATACATTTTTTTTACAAAAAGAAAAAAAATATGCATTCATTTAAATCAATAGAGTACATCATATACAAACATAAATTTAACATCATTAAAATAAAAAAAATGAGTATGTAAACATACTCACAACATTTAAATTAATAACATAAAACGATTGTAAATAATATGACATAATTAAAGTGATCGGAATATTCATGTCTCTGTATCTGCAACGTTAACGATCTAGTCATTAGTTGAATCAATGATTGATCGATATGTCAGTCTAAAAATTAAACAAAAACTGCAATAAAACGAAAAATCAAACAAACATCGCACCAAAACAAAAAGTTACGAAAGAAAAACCTAGTTTATGTTAAAACCATTTATTTAGAGTAAAACAAATAAAATAGAAGTACATGGGTGATTTGAGGTAAAAAAAAATGACCCTAAATCACCTTTTTCACGTGAATTAAAGAACATAAACTTAAAATAATGCAGAATTATCTCTCAAAAGATTATGTTCAGTTAAGAGTAAAGATTGAAGAATATTTTTAAAATTTTTTTATATAGATCACACACATTAACAATCATTAAAAAAACACATATTACTAAAATGAACTTAACTATCTTATCACAATATTATATCATATCAATCATCCCTATAAATTTTAACATAAATTTAATATCTATTATTAATCTCGTTAAACTTTAATATTGATATTCTCTTGAATTTCATCTCCAAGGCCTTGATGACAGAATGAAACAAACACTAAACCATGTCTTCTTCTGACCAAAATATGGACTATAGAATTGCCATGTGTGCTTGTAGACAAAAACATACATTTGTATTTATTTTTATCTCGGTCCTTTTTTTCTTTTTCTTTTTCTATTCAAATAATTTTTCTCTATAAATATAATAAAAAACATACACCAATGCTTCTTCTCAATAATAATTTTCATATATTTAACTCAATGTAAAGAGATTATTCAATTGTTCTTAAATTATAATTAGAGTCGTTAATCATATTAGAAATTATGCATTTAAAAAAATAAAATATAATACAATTAAATTAACAAATTCTATATATAGATAAAAAAATCCTAAAATAGATATATTTTATTTGATTGAATTATGTGATAAAAAAATAGAGATATAAAAGGTGGTTAGTATAAAATATAGGGTATGGGATATAAATTTCTAATTTAAGTGGGTTGTATACTATATTTTTTCTCAAAACCTCTGGATACAGTATATATAGATCAATTTACTTGTATTATGCTTAACATTCAACACACCTATAATTCTCCCTCAAGTGCCATTTAAATCATTTATTACTAGACACACTTGTAATAGAAGTTTAATTTTATTCTTAAAAAAACAAAAAAATGTACAATGAGATATTATTTCTATTAGCAGACACGTGTTAAACTTGCCAAATTATAATATTTTTATTATATTGTATAGATTATATATAAGTTTCCCTCCATTCATATTTTTTCTAAAACCTAACATTCCCATTTTGCCCTCATCCCTCTCAGATAGTTGGTTTGTTTTCTTCTTCGACCGTTTTCTTATTCACAGTATTGTATATAGCCTTCTGTCTACCCTTACTCTTTTTTCCTGAAAAATCAAACACACATTCCAAAATTTAACGATAAAAAAATTCAATAAATGGCAACCAATCCAAAAAGTTGATTAAATAGTTATTTAAATGTTTTTTCTTAATAAATAAATGTTAAAAAATGTGAGGATTCTCCTTCAAGTTGCAGCCTACACCACATCACACAATTCGTATTCATACATTTGTATTTTTAGTATTTGAATTATTTATCAATTTCTATTTTCAAGAATTCATTGTTGTTTAATCACTCACATATATATGATGTCTTGACTCTCTTTTTTTTTTAAACCAGCAGGTTATGCCCATTAAGATTCCGCCCATGAAATCTGAAACACATGAGACTCAAGAAATCTACATTTGGGTGTTCAGAAATATGACAAAATATACAAATGTCTTAAATAAGATTGATGGATAGATCTTAAAATATCGCTATTATGTAATATACACAATTGTTTAATAGTCATTATATATGAGATCCTTAAATCGTGTAAAACTATAATTACAAGAGAGCTAATGAGTTAGAGCGGAAAGTATTTGACTTCAAAATATAATTTCAATTAGGCCCTAACATATATAATTAAAATAGATAATAATTGTATTTTTTTTCATGAAGTAATCAATTTTGCTTATAAATATGAGGGAAAAAAATTATATAATGGGGTGCAGTTTATATATATATATAATTTCCGTAACAACGTTGCAATAGTAAAATATTAAATATTCACTTTTCTCTTTTGTCTTTTCTCTTTTTTTTTTTAATGGTAATTACTATTACGGGAGAAGTTAGAAAAAAATGTGAGTATTTATTTTAGAAAAATAAGGTACACCAAATCTCTATGTCCCCTTTATTATAAATATAAATTAAATGATTACAACATAAATAAAAGTAAAAATAAAAAGTTCAATCAATTTTAGTAGTTTTATTTTTTTCGACAAAATTGAGTTACAACACTTTTTTAAATGGGACTACGACATAAAAATTATTCTAAAACGACAACTTATATTAGAACTATTGAAATTGATAGAAAGAGAAAGTTGAAAAATGTAAGGCTTAATTTTTTAACAAAAATATACACAACGCAAATGAAACTGAAATTTTTAATTCATAAATATCTAAATACTTACAAATTTAAAATAACTTTCAAGTGAGACTTAATTGAACTATGACTATAATCTAGACTCGTGATCCGACTCCGACTCATGACATTGAAAGACTGGTGAGCAAATCCGGATACTTTTCAGACTTTCAATGTTTACTTATTACATGTAAAACATCACCTTTAACATAGTGAGCATAAAACTCAGTAACATAGATTTAATAAAAACAATTATTGATGTTTCTCAGTCATGCTGGTGTGCTAAGCATGGAAAATCCTCTCGGTAAACTATACTTCAAATTAATATAATATTATTTCTTCGTAAGCTATATTCAAATACCTCTTCTTCCTCTAGTCTCAAATCTTTCAAACACTTTAAGCCACTAGACATGAGTAATCTATTGACTAAGTCATAAAGACTACATTGGTTTCACTCAATGTCCTCTACTTGAATAACCTTTTTTTGGTAAGATTGAACATAATTAAGTCCGTATGTAATGCCCCACTTACCCTCGCTTACCCCTCGCTTCCGTCATATATAGACGGAGAGTTCATCTAACTAGAATGAACACTATATAATAATAATAATAATAATAATAATAATAATAATAATCTAGTATATATCAAATCATAACATAAGAGTAATCTTCGTTCACACTATGGAACATGCGCTTAATATATCAAACTTCCATAAAAGAGTGTTATATTTAAGATTTCAAATACAATTGGTTTCACTCAAAACCAATTCCTATTAATTTTGTGATAATCATCCTAACTTACCTATGTCATAATCGTTTTATGCAGAAACACTATAACTTTGAAAAATTAATTAAAATATCAAACGATGTCCGATTTAAATAAATGATAACATCTTGGAAAGCCTAAGATGTCTAGTCTATAAATATAATTTTATTATTCGTAATAGACATTCAATTAGTACAGTTTAATAAAATAAGGTAAGCATATAAAGAAAAATATGACAACATATTATGTTCCAACGTGTAATTCAATTTTCTCTATTAATTCTCAATGAAAATGCATAAAATCAGTGCCTATTTGTAGGTAATTAAGTCTATTTTCAAATAAGATAAAAATCAACTCAAAACACCATATATGGAGAAAGTTACGAGTAAAATACCAAAGGTATATCTATACGAGTTCAAAGACAACATCATACTATTTTCACTTCAAACTTTATATTTTTAAGTTCGTATGATCAACTAAGTCAAATACACTCAAACTTCAGCATAAAATCAAGTAATTACCAATACTAAACAATTATCATCTCATCACAAATCCAACCACAACACTCAACAACAATAATCAAACAACAACTCTTCATAGTAATTAATACAAACACCTAACATGCATTATTTATAATCAATGATACTAAATCAAATGGAATTATTTCAATACTTAAATATACAAATCATGAAACAAATATTAGGAACATGCAACCAATATCTCTAAGTACACCTAAGACAAACTATTTTCTAAGTTTGCACATTAGTTTAGAAAATAAAGTTAAATATATTATTGACTATCAAATATTAAGGTAACATAGATTATAAGTAAGTTAGATATAATAATTAAAGTGTGTTGAACACAAAATATTATCACCTAATAAACAAGTAATTATGTTTACTAATAGAGTAAGTCATGATATAACAATAAGAAGCATTACAACGTGCCTCTAGTTCTAACTCTGATTAACGCATCTCTAGTTCTGACTCAGATCAACGAGCCTTGGGTTCAAACTCTGATCAACGCGCTATCAATGCACCTCTGGTGAATCAGCTTGTGATAAGCTTCAATACATTGACATTATGATAAAGTCAACAAATGATGAAGTTAACGTTCTGGTAAAAGTCAATGTTTTCTATAACTTCAATGTGTGCAGCCAATCAAGGAAGCTGCTCTTGGAAATATTCCCACAATTGCTTTCTATGACACCGATTCTCCACATGTAATTATACTTCGAATGTTCATCGATAACCTTCATCAGCTTGTATCAAATTTAAAACAATGGAAGATGAATTAAAATCTTGCTTTGTGCCTGGAACAGGTGAATAAGCTAGAAGAAAGCTTCAATGTGATCAACTCGGGAACAAAGCCACTTGCAGCATATTTATTTACAAAGGACAATAAGTTCAAGGAACAAATTTGTAAAGAAAGTTTATGTTGGTGGTTTGCTTATCAATGACACTGCCTTACATGTAATCTCTTGTTTTATTTTTAAAACTTTTGAATGAATGCATTAAGTACATATATCCTTGTCATGCAATGTTGTTAGTCTTATCTGTTTTTTCCCTTTCCTTTTCCCTGTGCAGCTTGTGGTTTATACTTTGCCATTTGGGGGAGTTGGAGACAGTGGAATGGTGCATACCATGGAAAATTCTCCTTTAATGCTTTTACTCACAGAAAGGAGGTACTTTATCGTGGTTTTACAGGTGATTTATCTTTAAGGTACCCACCTTACATGGATAGAAAACAGAAATGTATGAAGGCTCTAGTTGCTGGTGATGTTTCCGGTATTGATCCTGCTCTTTTCGGAAGATGATTGTTATTCTCTATGAAATTAGTTTACAGTTTATCACAATAAACAATAAATGTTAAGAAATTCATTATATCTTTTTTGAAAGTTTATCGAATCTTTTAGAATGAAATAACTATTTATTATATGTTTTAATAGAATTAGTAAAATTATATTATATTTTACGGTATATTTTAATAACATTAGTTAATAAAAATAAATTAGAAATTTAAATTTAATTTATTGGTATTAATAATTTAGCATTACAATTAGTAGGAAGATAAAATAAAATAAAATAAATTTAATAAATAATAATAAATTTTAGTGACAGACATTATTGTAGAGATAGATCAATTATTTATTTATACTTATCTTATTTTTAGTGACAGACAATATTATAGGAATAAATAATTTATTTATATTTATCTAGTTTTTAGTGACAGTCATCAAAGTGTTGCAAGACGCCTACTTAAAGTTGACCGTGGATTTGAGTGTCATTCTGTATTATTGACTTTTACTTACAGATTTTAATGTGTAGTGACAAACTTTTGTATGTCGATATAAGTCAATTTTTTTGTAGTGTAAATTTTATGGTTCAATTCACTATTGTTTAAAAATTTTCAAACATAAATTATTTTGCATTCAATTAAAATAAATTTTACAAAATCAATCAATCAAAATCAATTTTAATCACCGCATAATTTAACAAATAAATATGTGTGGTTTTTTTATGTGTTATTTATTATTTTCTAAACTGTCACTATATGTATATATATATATATACTAATCACTATATATGCTATATACTTGCCGGCCTGTACATAGTTTCTCTCACATATTATAATTTGGAAGTTCATCAAAATCATGCAAATTTGTATATTAATCTAATGCAATGCCCAAGCTCCAAATGCCACATGCCAACCTACCCATTTGTATTCTAAATTCAAATTCAAATTTTGTTGACTCTTCTTAGTATGATTGGGCCCTGCAGTGGTAGAACCTGGTGAACCTTGATAAGTAATAATCGCATGCTACTTTTTATTTTTATTTTTATTTATTTATTTATTAATCGCATGCTACTTTTTATTTTTATTTTTATTTATTTATTAATCGCATGCTTTTTTTATGGGTGAGGAAAGTCGATAAAAAAAACAACAACATTCTGATTACTACGTGCACCATAAATAGTAACTGTTAACACCTCCCTTAAATTCAATAAATTTCAGTTATCAATGGGACAAGTGGACTGAGCCAAAAAAGCAATGGGCACAGTACTCTTGAATCTACACGGTTGTCATTTAACTCCATACAGCTACTCATATTATACATTCCTTCTTAATTAAGTTTCCTTCCATTCATAGTTACTCATATTATACATAACTTTTCTTCCATTCATATTTTTTTCAAAACCTAAATTCAATAAAAGACAACCAATCAAAAAAGTTGATTAAATAATTATTTAAATATTTTTTCTCAATAAATAAATGTTAAAAAATGTGAGGATTGTTCTTCAGGTTGCAGTCAACACCACAACACACAATTTATATTTGTACATTTTTATTTCCGTAACTACATTACAATAGTAAAATATTAAATATTAATTGTGTTGTTCAGATAGAAAGAATTGAAAAATAGTTTACTTATAATATAATCAGTCAATTAGTGTTTTTGAGCTCCTAAAAGTTGCTTTACCAAAAACACACTTTGGGTCTTATGTAAAGATTATTTTGACTAGAAGTGAATATGGGACAATTTTGAAGATAATATGATTAGTCATTAGTGCTTACGAACTCCTGGAAGTTGCTTTGCCAAAAAGCATTTGGGTCCTGTTGTTGATGGCAGTGTGTGAAAACCGAAAATAGCCTATAAAACCTCTTTAAATGTTTAAATTGATATCCTTGAAATACTAATTGTTAATATTAATTGTACCCTTTTAAATATTTTTTATAAAACAAGATAATGACATTCAAGTGGTTTTTATTCTGGGTATAGCAATGTGGTTTCTCTAAATTTTTTTAACCTCAATTTTTACTGAGAGGAGTTATGTAAGACCTTTAATTTTTAAAATCTTAATTTATGTAATGTTGGTGTATTTTGTATTGAATTGTTGAAGCATTTAGTCCATTTTATTTTATTTTGTGGATTAAGTACCAAAAATATATTTTTAAAATTATTAATATGTTTAATATTTATATATATATATATATTTCTTTTGAAACTCGATTAAAATTATTTATCAAAAAATAATTTAGTTTATCTCAATTCAGTTACGACGATAGTAAATATTTTATTGAAAAAGTAGTTTGAAAATGATGTGTAACGACATTTTTGTTTAAATATAAAGTTATATATTTATTTTGTTGATTTATATATATATATATATATATATATATATATATATATATATATATATATATATAAAAAAGAAAGGCAACAAAAAGCCAAGACAGAAACACTTTTCCTCCTGCTTCGCGAGTTTCTTCTTCCTTCTTCTGTTTCAAGATAGTGTTAGTAATTTTTTTTTTTTTTAAATAATAATAATAAACACAAATTATCCCTTTCGAGAAGTGACAGAAGGAAAAATTGCTCTTTGTCACACTACGGTATTAGTGAGCTAGTTTTTGAAGCGACAACGCAACAAAAGTTTTACTGAAATTAATCGCAGTGCCGTAAAACGATTGTTAAAGCGATAGTTAAGGTAAGGATTCTTTGTAAAGTTTTAGATTGCATATAGGACTTTATATGTGTATTTGTGGAGGTAGAAATTTGTGAGATTTGTGTGTGAGATTGTAGAAAATGAATTTAATGTGATTTATGTGTGTTGTGGAGATGAAATTTGGTGGTTTATGTGTAAAAATGTGGAGTTTTGAAATTAAGTGATTTATGTTTGAATTATTAAAATTTAATTGAGGTGCGATATGTGTGTTGGTGGAGATTAAATTTGATGTATTTGAGTTACGTAATGAATTATTTTCAAATAAATGAGTTTGAACTAAAGTTGAAATTTTAAATAAAAAAAAAAATTAGAGTTGTTAAAGTTGTGAAAAAATTCAAATTTTAATTAAGTTAATGAGTTTGAGCAAAAAGTTATATTGAAATTAAAATGATTAGAGTTTAAAATGATACTCTTTAATTACTCTTGGATTGAGTTTAAAAAAAAAAAGTTGATAGTATTTTATTAACTCCAAATTTCGGTGTTTTAATAGTCGAGTGCGCGTATGTGTGATTTGGACAATATTTGTTTTATTTAATTTTAACTAAATAATGTAGATTATTTGGTTTTAAAAGTTTGGTGTGTGAGAAAGATATAATTTTGAGAATTTTGTTGTGGTTGGATAAATTTTAGTTGTTAACAAATTGTTACAAATATTTATGTTTATGTAGTTAGTTCCTTGAGTCTCGAAAAGGAATCGAGACCGTTGGCACCGAGTTAGCGGTGAGGAGAACTCTTATGTATTAATGTTGTTGTGGTGATTAAGTTTTGATGTGATTATGTATTCATAACTGATAATATGTGTGTTATGAATTTTATTGAGGAAAATCTATTTTGAGTATACTGTGTGATAAGTTTGAAAAATCGTTAGTGTTAAATGAGTATTAGCAATGGAGAATCTTTTAATAGTTGAATTTATTTAATGATTGTGGTGAAAAGTGTCTGAGTATGCTCATGTATTTCATAGCTTGTGGTGACTGTGATGGGCCACAGTGTCAATGGTGACCGCGATAGGTCATAGTGTTAAGTGGTGACCGCGATGGGCCACGGGGTGGTTCCATGTGATAGTTGGTCCATCTTATCCTTACGAGGATTTAACTGATGTGTAAGGCCTGTAATAGGCTACACTTTAGTAAATTGTGATGATCTGTGAGAGATTGCACTTTGGTAATTAGTACTGGTCTGTGAGAAACTGTACTCTAGAATGTACTGATATGTGAGCGATTGCAGTCTAGAAAATCGTGCTGATATGGGAGTGATTGCACATTAGTAAATCGTGCTGATTTGTGAAAGATTGCACTTTGGTAATTAATGTTGGTCTATGAGAGGCTGCACTCTAAAATGTGTTGATTTGTCAGCGATTGCAGTCTAGAAAACGATGTTCATCTGTAAGCGATTGCACGCTAGTAAATCGTGATGATCTATGAGAGATTGCACCTTGGTAATTAGTACTAAGACATGTGATAGGTGGTACAATTATGATTTACACCCCTTCGATGAGGGTTTTTGTTGGAAATTTCATAATCATGCGCATTGGCATATACGCATGGCATTAGGGTGTTTGGCACGTGAGTCATGTTTGTTATACTATGATGATGGTATATACATACTCGGTTGTTGTTTGTTATTGTGTCGTAATTGCTTTGAGGTGTGAATTTGGGTTGATTAAGTTTCGATGTAATTATGTGTTCATAATTGATGTTATGAATGTTTGATGTGTGATTGAGGTGTGAATTTGTAGAGATAAATTTAGTGTGAATTATGTGTTCATAATTGATATTATGAATGTTTGAATTGTTAATTGATTCAGAGCCATTTTAGAACTGAAAATCTGCATTTTTCTCAATTGTATTAAGTTAGGACAGAGTTTTGTTAAAAACTTAATTTTCGACTTTGTTTATGCATTTTTGACATATAAGAATCCTTTCGAGGAGTATGCTAAGACGAAAGGTTCTCTTGAGCATTAGAAATATAAGATTTGTGCTAAGTGTTATTTGTTAATTTCGGTTGATGATCCTTTACATTATTGTGGATCGGGCTTACGTCTCAGGTGGTTAAAATTGTGAGTCATGTTAGAATTGCAACGACGTCGAAGACGTGGTATGGCGATGATTTTGGTTTTGTATCAAAAGCAGTGAGGCTTGATACTGCTCATGGATATTTTTATTAATTTGTTTTCGAAAAAAAAATAATACACTCACGCTATTAAAAAATTGAGGTGTTACAAATTACTTGATTTCTAATGGATTTTTGTCTAATAAGAATGTGTGTTTTCACATGGTTCGTGCAAAATTGGTGGAAGCTTATTTATCCATCTAACATTCATTTCACTTTGCTCTTTTGTCTTTTTTTTTTTTTTTACAATGGTATTTACTATAGAAGTTAGAAGAAAAAAAATGTGAGTATTTTTGTAGAAAAATAAGGCACACTAAATCTCTATGTCCCCTTTATCGTAAATATAAATTAAATTATTGCAACATAAAAATAAATAAATAAAGTTTACTCAATTTTAGTAGTTTTATTTTTTTCGATAAAATTGAGTTACAACACTTTCCTAAATGAGACTACGACAGAAAAATCATTTTAAAACAACAATTTGTATTAGAACTATTGAAAGGGATAGAAAGAGAAAGTTGAAAAATGTAAACAACTTTAGTGTGCTTTTTACAAGGGTTTGACACTAGTAATGGAAACAATCTCATATATGTTAATAGAAATTTAATATTTATAGAGTTGAAAACTACTCAATATATGATAATTTTTTAAAACTACAACAATTTTTAAATTTACATATTAATAATTTATAATAATTATTAGAGATGATACATTCTAGATCACAAGGAGAAGGAAAATGCTAAATGGCAAAAACCCATTGATCTTATTGTTCTAAAAAAACAATCATTGTTGAAATCATCGTTAAAGGGATTTTGTATAATTCTTACTCCTAACCTTTATGCAAGTGGTAATTAAAATCAAAATATATGTGATATAGCATATCAAAATAAATTTAAAATAGAAACCAATAAATAATACTTATGCTTTATACAATGTGATTAAAATAATAATATTGAAGCAATGTAAATAAAGGTTCAAGCAAGGTGAATGCACTAATTTCGTACGGACATAACCAACAATAAACATAACAACTATAATAACTATTATAGAACAATAAACATATCATAACTATAAACAAATATGAAAATCATATTAATACATCAACTATTTAACTATTTAGTAAAGTACTCAACAAACTATTCAACTCTACTTACTTCCTTATATGCATAACATGTAATAATGAAGGGCAACTGCAACTCAATAAATGGATTTAAGCGAATCTGATTGCCTTTCACCGAGAAAAAAAGCATAAGAGTGGTCACCCAAAACAGACCCGAATTTGAACACATATATCAACATTTAAAATTTATTTACCTCCGTCATCAATTTTCTGTTGGTGATACGGCCTCCTCTTTCATATACTATCTTCACTAAAGTATCAGTAAAAATACTCATTACCTTTGGTTGTCCATTGACATTTCGTAATCTCTCACGCTAGCTGGTTCTTTTGACATGGTGAAAACAGATAAACTAATTGTCTTTGTTGGCGAGACAACTATTTTCTGCAATGTCTACATCTAATATATCTGCAAATCTTATTCTTCCTTTATATGCCAAACTGTTGTTCCAATCTGTCAATTAAATTTCCGCTATAACAACAGTCTACTATCATATTTAAATAAACATGCTTTGGCAATATGTTTAAACAACTTTTTAATTCTTTATCTGCAATCATAAAGATAAAGATATAAATATTGATAAGTTTTTACGAATTTAAAAAATAAAATCTATATCAAAATTTAATTTTTGCAAATGAAATTACTTCATATACCATCATAAAAAAGAGTAGAACTTGTAATATCAAAATTGCACATTAAAACCAGTGGCATGGAACAACTTTTTTTAACTTTTCTATACTATGCAACACACTTTATATGTAACATCATATATGATCATTTTTTCCGACAAAATTTCATATTATTATACTGATAATAAAATAATCATTACTAGAATGTGAACCAGTATTGATACACATTAAATTATTCAAAATAACTTTTTTATATTTATCCTTTTTTTTCTCTCTATTTTTTATACTTATATTTACAATAACAAATGATAACACTAATATACGAGTCATATACAACAATAATATGTTTAAAATATGATACTTTGTGATCCAAATAGAATACAATTTTCTTATTAGTTACATAACTAAATTTTTCAATTTGTTTGTATTAGTTGTATTGCCCTATATCTAAAGGGGATGAATAGATACAACATATTTTAATGTGTAACAATAGTATTTTTAATGTTAAATATCACTCATGGTCCCTTAACTTAATCAGTTAACGTTTTAGTCATTTATCTTTCTTTTTTTTCGATCTGATCCTTTATTTTAATTTTAAGTGACAATTTGATATTTTATGTTTTAGAATGTCAACAATATTATCCTTATTTTTTGCAAAAATTTAAAAACCTCATAAAAAATTTCAAACAAAACTCATAAAACTAATTATCATTCTCAATATAATGTAATTTCATCAAATTCATAACTTAAATCTTTAAATAGACTCATATTTTTATCTCAAACAAAATCAAATAAAGAACGACAAATATGAGTTTATTTAAAGATTTGAGTTATAAATTTGATTAAATTTGTTTTATATTACAAAATATAATTTATTTTATAGATTTTGTTTGAAAATTTTGATGAATTTTGGTAAAACAAACGATAACATTGTTGATTTTTTAAAACATAAAAGATCAAATTGTCACTTAAAATTAAAATAAATGACCAAATCAGAAGAAAAAAAATAAAGAACTAAAACATTAACTGAAATTAAGTTAAGGGATCACAAATGATATTTAACCTATTTTTTAATATTCTTTTTATAAATATTAAATTGAACAATTGCACTCAAAAATCTATTATGATTAATGTGAATAATATATATTAAATTAAAAGATAATCAAATCCATAGACGGTAAAATTGATTTTGAAAATCAGTCGCTTGAGTTGGAGTCGTGATGAGAGTGTGGCCTCACTCGAAATATAAAATATATATATATATATATATATATATATATATATATATATATATATACTTTATTCAAATTTTACTATAAATATATCGATTTGTATTCATCATATTTTTCTTAATACTCAGGGCTAGAGGAAGGACATTACTTGAAAGAAGAATAATGAATAAAAGATATTTATTGAACATTCATCTTTTTTTTTGCACATAATTAATTATTTGTAAGAATATAATTAATTTAATTGAATAAAATTATATTAAAAATTGCAATCAATCATATAATTGATTTAATTATATTTTATCATAATTTAAGTTAATTATTCATCCAATTTAATTAACTTTTTTTTATCTTATTTAGATAATATAGATTAAAATTATATATATAATTATTATATATACTATTTTTAATAATAATTAGATAAAATTACATCAAAAATATTTTATCTTATTTTAAGGTAACATTTTTTTACTTTTATTTTATTGTAACATTTACCTTCTTTTTTTTACATACATAATTCATTTTTATAAACTTTTACAATATTAGACGGTATTTAAGGATGACAATAAAATCCACACCCGCGGGTATTCACCCGAACCCGTTTGATTTGAACAGAGAAAATCCGCTTTAATCAAGGGCGGGTGCGGATTTTTCCCGACATTAAAATTTGGGGGTGGGGGCGCGTTTGAGGTGGAGATATTTACCCCGCCCCCACACCCGAACCCGCCTCGTAAGTAATATTATTGCAATTTTTAAATTTTATATACATATATATTTAATATTTTTTAAATATTAAAAATTATAATTTTATCTCTATAGAAAATATTTTTTAATTTTATTATTATTTAATAATAATTATTTTATTATAATAAAAATAATTTTTAATTTTATAATTTTATATATATGAGTGGGTGTAGGTACGAATAGCGATATTCGAGATCCGTTGCAGGTGGAGATGGATGCTCAAATTTTACACCCACTATGAAACGGAGGAGGGTGCGAGTTTTACCCGATTAGTCGGATGCGGGTCTGGAAGAGGCAAAATTCACCCCGTTCCATTGCCATGTCTACCGGTATTCAATTTTAAAAAAATGTTGGCGTGTCATAAAACATTATAATTTATTTTGGGCCTAATTGACCGATTGGGCCTCATGTATTGATTAAGGCTCATTAAAAGGTTGGTCCTGATCTATTAGTTGAGGAAGATCATTGTTGTTTCGGAAACTGGGTGGTACTAAAACTAAATCTACTTCCCATTACTTTTTGCCTAGCTAACCATGTTTATGTCCCCAACGCCATTCTTTAACAAATTCAAACAAAAACATACCACATGCTCAATATTTCTATGTACTCCATTTCCTTCACAATATCAGTGTCTCAAAACATTCACCTCTCCAACACATGTTCCTTTATACAACAAATTGTTAGCCATTGTGGAAGTCAACATAAAAAAAACGTTCATACATCATGTAAAACAAAGTTTTATACTCATCAATCTAAAGTAAGTATCGACCATACATTTCTTTTTTATAAAAAGAAAAACATATTCATTCATTTAAATTAATAGAGTACATCATATACAAATACAAATTTAACATTATTAAAAAAATGAATGAATATGCAAATATATTTGCAACATTCAAGTTAATAGCATAAAACGACTATAAATAATATATTAAAATTAAAATAACCGAAATATATATGTTTTTAGATCTGCAACGTTTACGACCTAGTTATTAGTTGAATCAATAATTGATTGAAATTAATATGTCAATTTAAACTAAACAAATACCATAATAAAACAGAAAATCAAACAAAACATCACACAAAAACAAAAAATCACAAAACAAAACACACAAAAAAAAAATTATATAAAAACTACTTATTAAGATGAAAACAAATGAAAAAAAAATACATAACTGATTTGGAGTAAAAAAAAAAAAATGATGTTAAACTACTTTTTTCATGTGAATCAAAAAAAAGATAAAATCAAATATAACGTAGAGTAAACATTAAGGTCATTTAAGAGTAAAAATTAAAGAATATTTTGAATAAAATTTTTCTTTATAAATCACACATATTAACAATCATTAAAAAAACATCAAAAGACTTAAAATTCCAAAAATATCAATATGGACCACATACAAAAATTATATATTTCCACACATATTACTAAAATCAACCTAAACTACCTTGTCCCAATCCACGTTGGCTAACATAATAACTCTTAAACATAATAAAAGAAAACACGTTGAAGTTAACGAGGAATCAAAATGTATCCCTTATAATCGCTTTGTATTGCAGGCTGGATCTCCCTTCTTCAATACAAACCATACATATTTTATAAATTTAACAGTTGCAAATTCAAATATTACATCATATCTATCATCCCTATAAATTTTGACATAAATTTATTATCGTTTAATATTTTAATATGTTATTAAGATAAATCAAAATAAACGTTTTAATTATTTTATTATATATTATTAATCTTGTTACACATTTGTGCTTTTGCTTATTCCTTTTATTTATTTTTATCTCGGTCCTTATTCTCTTTGAATGCTATTTTGTAAAATAAAATAAACATAATAGTTATTGGTCATGAGAAGATTCCAAAGAATATCATGATTTAATTACATAAGGAAAATTTTACTTCATATCTTATAATAATACCAATTAACTAACAAATCATATTCTTCTAACTTTTTCAACATTTTAAATATGTTTTGAAAAGTTTAAAATTGAATTTTTTGAATTATATTTGTATTTCAAAAGATTTAATTTTTAGTTTTTTGAAATAAATTTTTATTAAGAAGTAGGATTTAAATTTTCCATTTTCCAAAAATCTTTTATCAAAATTTTCAATTATTAATAGTTTTTTATTTATTTAAAAGAAATAGGAGTATAATTGGTGGTTTGTATAAAATATAGGGGTATGAGATATAAGTTTCTAATTTTAGTGATTTGTATAGTATATTTTCTCTCAAAATATTTCGACATAGTGTATATACATCAATTCACTTATATTATGTTTTAATTTCGAGTTTTTTCATTCAATGTTAGACTTCTAACTCACATTTGACACAACTACATTTCTCCCTCAAGTATTAGTTCAATCATTCATTTGAGTATTTCCATTCCAAGCAAAAACCTTTTTATCAGCATACTTGCACCGTCGTTGATTCACAACATCTACAAAACACATTGTCTAGAAACCATTGCCAATAAGCCTTTCGATACAATTCACACCTACTTTGTAAGTAAATTATTGACTTAAATACCACTTCATTAGAAAAAATCAAAGACAACAATTTTTATCAAACATAATATTTTTTTATATATATGTGGCTAAATAAATAAATAAAAATACTTCCATAGTCCAATGACAATGACAGAAAAATAAATATTTGGCACACAACAATTTTAATGCGAATGTTTTTTTCTTAAAGTGAGTAAATAAAAATTACATGATATAATCTAGTCAAACCTTTAACTATGTAAAACTAAGGGTGTTTGCGGAAAGAATTAGATTGATTTTGAGAGATACATTCATCTGATTCAAAAATTAAATTATTCGCAATTCGCGGAAAGAATTAGATTGATTTTGAGAGATACATTCATCTGATTCAAAAATTAAATTATTCGCAATTCAGTTCAATTTGAATGACAACTAAAAAAATTTGGTTTGATCCAAACTATTTTGGTTTAAATTGGATCGATTTTTTATTGATTCAAATTATAATTTGTAAAATGTTATTTTAATAGTAATATTACAAAATTACATTAATGTAACAAATTTGAACTTGAAGCAAAATATTATATATAATATATTAAAATTAATATTATGAAATAACATAAATTTATTATATTTGAATTATATAAAATAGCAACATAAATATATCAACTTAATCAAATAAGTATTATGACAAATTAATTGAAACTAACAATAATAGTTTAATGAAATATCATACTAATAAAAATAAATAAATAAATTATAAAATTTATAAATACGATTTAATTCGATTTGATTTAGTTTTTAAAAATGAACCCAAAATTTTATCTGAATGGTTTTCACAAAAGAAAATTTAAACTCATCCAATAATATTCAATTTTATGCAATTTTTATATATTTTTTAATTGATTTATAATTGTTTTTGAATTGGTTTAGATGTAATCAACTTTGTGTCACACAACATTATTGGAGCACCTAACTTTATATGTGTACATAAATTTCTTCCACTTCCCATAACTTGACGGGTTGGTTTGAATATCCGCCATATCTATTGGTTCAATTAGCTAGCTTAGACTTTGTGAAATAACCACTAAATTTAACCTTATATCCTTCAATCCAAATGTGACTCCATATAGAAACCTTATCAAATCTCAATCAGCTTGTAACTACTCATAATTAAAAATAATCATGGTATGTATACATCTTTTTCTTTTCTCAATTTTTCTTATTCAATTCCTTTTAGATGTTTGTTTACCAATGCAAAAAAGATTTCTTCATTTTTAGGTAATAACTTCTTTTATTTTTAAATGTGTTTGTTGTTGTTGTAGGCTCTTACAACTTTGATGTTTAGGTCAATGCTTAGGTTTCTAACAACGTTAATTGGTGAACCTACTACTTCAATCCCAACTTTGCTATACTATAGTGGTCTTTTGCCTCACAATGTTGTTCTATTGAGAATGGTTCGACACGAGTTGCTCCATCAAGAAAACTACTTCTTTCATTTTCTCATTAGCTTAATGAGTTGTTTTTGGTGAACTAATTGGTACAATATTTTAATAATTTTTAATCTCCATTTAGTAGGTTTGTTAAACTAAGTTGTGGTGTCTTCATTTTCTTTTTTTATTTCAATTGTTGGGATCAAAGATATGCAATTGTAAACTTAGGTTGAACTATGTTTTTTCCTTCCAAAGGAAAGCAGGAAAGAAAATAATTTTGAAAAACAATTTTGAATTTATCAGTAATTTTTGTTGTTCTCCCCTTGTGACTTTTATCGTTGACTAAATGTTGAAAATCCTATATATAATTAGATATGATTTGCAACTCTCTTTATAAATGAGCAATATTTTAAGATAATTTTATTAAAGATCTTTTGAGCTTCACTTTTGTATTTTCCAGTAGGTATTAAATAAATAAAAAATATTCTACCATTAAAATATATGTAATAACTTTGACTTTGACTTTGACATATAATATATATATAAAATAAATTTTTTGAGCCAGATTATAAAAAAAAAAAAAAA
>JBBPBS010000693.1:1260814-1271901 GCA_037974835.1 Cicer judaicum
AAAAAAACTTTTTGGGCATATATTAAATTACTTTCATAGCTTAAATATTTAATAAGGGTGTATAGATAATATATAATATCATATTAATATACATTAAATATTATTAAATATTAGAAACATTTTTAATATAAATTGCCGATACTATATAGATAATATATAATATCATATTAATATACATTAATTTTTTATAAATAATAATATTAAAATATTGTAATAGTTATATATATGCAAGCGCAATGCTTAAAAAAAATGCACGTAGGGGCATTTAAAAGTCTTTTGTTTTTCAATCTATCTTAAGACATGTATGCAACATTTAGTTTGTTGAGGCTTCGATATCCATGAAACATGTTTTTTATTACATGATTTGATGTTATTCATCAAACTTGAATTCAATTCATAGTTAATTTCAGATAAGAATGTGTAATTAATTTTTTCCCTTGGAAGTTAAAATTGGTGGGTATGAGCTAGTAAAAACACAATGACTATTTATTTATTGTGGAAATGAATTACTTTGTTACGATCTTATGAGTAAAATAATCACATCATTGATCGAGTAAATATTCCAACTAATTTTGTCTTGATTCTTAAAATACCTTAACAAATTACAAGGTTATACGTATATATCAAAATGTGACATCACATATTAAAAACTATTCGAAAAAGACAAATATTTAAAAATTATGCTATTTGCTATTTTGTCTAATGGTGTACTCTACCAAAACATTCCAAAAGACTGAAATTAATTCACACATTATTGGAAACAAATACATACATGCTTTTAAATCTGTTAGTGTCAGAAAATTAAGTTCTTACCAGTCTAGTGAATATGGTATTTTCGGATAAAAAGGTATAATAATAATAATGATAATAAAAATTATAAAATAAAACCAAAAAAAATAACTTTTATTCGCACGATGTCTCTGTTCATGTTCAAACCGTTATAACGGCGGTTAGAAGTTAGAACCCACAACATCGCGAATTAAACGTGACCGTTAATGCAATCCAGCTCAGCAAAAATATTTTCGCTAATCCCATTTACTTTAGATCTTCACCGTCCATCACCTCCCAATCTCAAAAAGTCATTAAATCAAACGGTCATAATTCTAATTACCTCATACTAATACACTCTTTCATCTGCATCAGAACATAACCCACTGCAACTAACATGGTTGATATGCAAAATCGAAAGGTCATTTTAGTCATTGAATCAACTTTATTAAAAAAAATAAGGTCATTTTAGTCATTTCAGTAATGATTCTTCTTCCTTTTTCGTTCCGAGTTCTTCGACTTCCATTGCATTGAACTCTGTGCTGTTATGACTCTTCTGAATCGAAAGCGGAAAACGAACGTGAGGAATCTTCAATTCTGAGTTTCCGAGTTGAACCGTTTACTGAGTCAAGTTATCGAGTTTAACACGTGCACAGATCTTCAAGCATGTTAGACGGTTTGCTCGGTCGAGGATTCGCCGCGAAATGGTTCAGTATTTCAATTTCTTTAGTTCTATGCTCTTTTGCTTGATTAATATATTTTCCGATGAAGAAAAATTGAACGAGTTTGAGAATGTAGTTTATGATGCGGTTTTCTCTGTTTTTGATTTTTTTTTGTTTTTTTGGTTTTTTTCAGTAAATCGTTGATTAAATTGACGAAGAATCGGATCGATGTGATAAGAAGGAAGAGGAAAGCGACGGAGAAGTTTCTTAAGCAAGATATCGCTGATCTGTTGGCGAATGGATTAGATGTTAATGCTTATGGAAGAGTAATTGCTTCTTGTATTTTTTTTTATATTTATGGAATCAGTTATGTGAGATTATTTACCGGATCGATCTGCGATTAAATATTTTTTTACTGTGAAATTTGCATGCTGAGTTTTGGTCTTGCATGATTCTACTAGTAGTCAAAGAATGTAGAATGGATTCTGAATTCTGATGTTTTTGCGATTTGAGACTTTGTTTATTAGGTTTATAGTTAGAAACTATAAAGCACGAATACTGACATGTTGACTTTGAAAATAATTTGAAAAAATTAAACTAATTGAATGTAATCAATATTTCGGTGTCCGAAGTGTCGGACATTGGGACACACGTTAGATTAGAAGTGTCGTGCTATAGAGATTAGATATAGAATGGAATTCGAGTGAGATGAGAACTGTTTTTCCTGTTTAATGTATGGGAAATATGAATATCTTATTTAGTGTAATTGTTCTTTTTGAATTGATAGGGACCTTAGAATTTAGAACTGATGAGAGTTTAAATTGTGTTTGCAATGCATTATTTTCTTAAATTTCGCTTATGTGATTGTTATACAGGCTGAAGGACTCATTGCTGAGTTGACGTTGACATCTTGTTATGATTTTGTTGAGTGGGCCTGTGAGTTTGTGTTGAAGCACCTGTCTGTGCTGCAGAAACTGAGGTATAAATCTATTTTAATGGTTTATGCTTTAGATTTTGAAGTAAATTTTTTATTTCTCAGGAGTGTTTTTTACTTTTTCATTTGAATCATGGCTGATAATTGATAAAAGCAACCTGCCAGGCTTGATTTGTCTATATAATTGCTCAGGAAGGAAAGTAAATTGTATTTTTAGGTTTAAAATTTTGAAGCATGAAAATAAGTAATCCCTCTCTTTTGAGTTAAAAAAAAAACACCTCTCAAAAATCACCTTCTACATGTTACAGTGCACTGCTGGATATAGCTTTGAGTAAGTAGGTTTTCTTTGAGGAACGTCGTTATCGAATAATTTTTGTGAAATGCTGTGTTAAACCTCATTTTGTACGCTGATTTGCATTGTTGGATAAATGCTGTGTCTAAATTTCCCTAAACTTTTGGGGTTGGATAGCCATTTCAAACTTTTCCTCAAATGTCAAACTGGATAACTGATGTACTTGAAACTGTTTCAATTTATTTTACAGTGGATGCCCTGAGGAGTGCAGGGAGGCTATATCATCTCTGATGTTTTCTGCTGCAAGATTTTCTGATCTACCAGAGTTACGTGACCTTCGGCAAATATTTCAAGAGAGATACGGAAATTCCTTAGAATGTTATGTCAATAAAGAGGTCTCTCTCAGTTTTTTTATATCAATACAATTTTACATATTTATGATATATTCCTGAACTGACTCATTAAACCGCTAATTATCAGTTTGCTGCAAATGTAAATCCAAAGTCTTTTACCTTGGAGAAGAAGGTTCGCTTGATGCAGGATATTTCTTCAGAGTTTTCAATAAAGTGGGACTCCAAAGCTTTTGAACTGAGAATGTCAAAATCCTCCGCTTTCGCACAGGTGTTGTCCTCGGCCTTTTTTTTTACGTTTTTCTAATTAGTTCTATTTGTCAAATTTAAATGTTTTCTAATTCTTAATATAGTTAACCTTTCTACATAATTACTTTCATTCTGGTGGTTTTTATTTTCCAGTTGGGAAACCATTTTAATATTTACTTATATGTTTAAGTATATACTAGTAAAATACAGATGTTTGTGTAAATACCAATGAAATACATATGCTTGTGCAGGGCCATAATACTTATAAATCTGACCATTCTGTTGGTTATAACAAATCATCACAAGGCAAGGATGAGGTTTTGTTTGAGAAAAGTCCTGACTATTCTAAAGATGGGCACAAATTTCGGAATGGCAAGGAAGCTGCTATCTCAAAGGGAGATGAAAATTGTCTCAATCCCAAATCCAAGCTCCCTGAACATGGATTGAAGCCATTAAGTAGGTATGATGAAGTCAGCCTGCCAAAGGATAGCCGTGACAATCCATTACCAGGAAGAGAGAAGTTTACTTCTCCGAACTGGAAGGAGGGTAGTATGCTAAAACCAATAGGATGTCCTTCTCAGGATAAGAGAGTTCAACAATTCGAAGATGGTTCCAATATACATGATAGATGGGGGAATGCCACCCGTGTGAGAGAAAGCCAGGACACTGCAAGTGCTAGAAAATCTCCAGGTCATGCAGGATTTCGTTCAAAGAACACTGTGAACGAGCCATTTGCTGTTAATCACGATGGCCTACCTGATCTTGATAACTCTCAGAGAAAAGTTCAAAAGGATGAAACTCCTAGGGTAAAGCCCTACTTCAGTAATGCCATTCCACCACCTTATGTAAAACCTAATTCTAAACTAAAGAACAGCACACAGAGAACTGAATTAGCATCTTCACATATTGACAATGATGGCATCACTACCAATCCATCAATACATCAAAATCCTGATGCTGCTTCTAAGACAGAGAGAAACCGATTCGGTTTGGATAATTCTGAACGGGATTTGCAGGCCACAAGAGATCCACGAGCGAGTAAACAAGTTTATGAGAAAGTACCCCCTGGTTTGGATAATTCTGAACGGGATTTGCAGGCCACTAGAGATCCACGAGTGAGTAAACAAGTTTACGAGAAAGTACCCCCTGGTTTCGATAATTCTGAACGGGATTTGCAGACCACTAGAGATCCACGAGCAAGTAAACAAGTTTATGAGAAAGTAACCCCTGCTCGTGAAGATGCTGAAGAAGTCCCTGTATTAAAACCAAAATCTATGAGGCGGAAGCACTCGAAATCACGGTCTACACACAATGATGCCAGTAAGGAAGATGCTGAAGTTGCGAGAAAATCAAGGAGCAAGGGACGAGACGAATTAAAACGCGGCCTACAAATTCTGTTTGATGATGAGAAACAGAAAAAAGATGAAGAGGAAAGAGTTATAGATAGATTACTAATCCATTATAGCAAAAAGCCAACCACCACTGTGCCTGAGAAAGCAAGAAGGTCTAAAAATCGCCATGCACACAAAATGGATGATGGACCCAATGAGACACCACAGGCGGTCCCTCATGCACCTCGATCAGTTTCCCTTCCTCCTGAACAATCACAAGAGGTGGAAGTTAACAAAGTATATGCTCGTGCCACTTCTTTTCAGCCTGATAGATCAAATGAAGCTCGACATGTGCATCCCAAGTTACCCGATTATGATGATTTAGCTGCTAGGCTTGCGACTTTGAGAGGTTCATAAGGGATAGAAATAGCATGTCGTATATGATGAATAAATACTCTTCTTTTACCAGCATGATTGTGTGATTTCACAGTGATGCTTGATTACAAATTGTTGACTACTCCAGAGCTGTATTATTATCAATCAGCTATGGCTGTAGCTGTGTTGGTGTGTGCAATTGTTCAGTCGCCATTCTTACTAATGGTGGCAATGCACAACATCAATTCATTTTTTATTTTTTTTACCTTCTATGATTGTAAAAGTGTTCGTTACAGAAATTGACACTATTTCAATTTTCTACGTGTTGAGGCTAAACATAGTGAGACTTGAAATATGTTGGTATCTTGTTGATGTTATTGTTTATCTATTTCCTAAGACCAAACCTACAAACATGAATTTCCTTCAAGTTTAATCACACAAGTGTTACCACTGTTGTAGTGGTTTTCTTTACCTGAAAAACAATGAATGTTTTTTTGGAATAAAAAAAAAACAGTGAAATTAATTTTGAAATGATTGACACATACATTATAGAACGCAAAATCTTACGTCTTTTTTTTTATTTTTTATTTTTTATATATATATATATAAAATAATATTGGATCTTCCTCTTAACACACTTCCATGCTTCAACTCATACCATAAACCTAGCATTTTGTTATTCTCCTAGGAAAATCAATACCTTAGTATGATAACCTTCAAAATTATTCTCTCATTAAAAAGACAACAAAAAAAAAGAGAGAAAAAAATAAAATAAAACTAGTAAATATCCAGTAATGTGCTATGGATATAGGCTACTTTTGTAGAAAAGTAGCTAGTTGATAGAGAATGATTTTACATTGAATATAGAATAAGTTAGTTAATAATTAACAGTGGATAAATTAATTTATTAAATTTGAATTATTTGATAAAATTAGTGGTTAAGAATAAAATAAATAAAAGATTTAAATATATTTTTTGTCGTAACATTAAATGAATAATTTTATAAAATCATTAATTGACAAAGAAGAATATAGACCAAACATTTAAATGTTATATTTACCATAAATAAAAATATTCTAATTAATTTACCATAAATATTTTCACATTTTTTCTCTTTTATATAACAATAGTTATAAAAATAAATATGTAAAAATAAGATATTATTTTAACATTTATTATTACACTTTCTTTTTTTCAATATTTCTGAAATGTGCTAATGATTCTATAATAAGAAGGTACCTAGTGACTTCTAAAACAGAAGGGTAAAAAAACCATCAAATCATTGATTTTTTAAATATTAAAATAAAACTAGTAAATTGACTAAAGATAAATCTGACCAAGATAAGAAGTCCTAACAAGTTCAGAAACAAAAGCTTTTACCCTTCCCTAGGACCCCTCAAAACCCTTTACAAGATTCCCCTTCCTTTTCACATTTTCCCGCCAAAAAAACCCCTTCCCTATAATATATTATTACACTTTCCATTTCCCTGTCAACATTGTTCCATAATTAGTCCAAAAAAAAAAAATAGTTCCAACATCCAAAAAAAATGAAAGACACATCCAAAGTCATCATTGGAGCAACCTTAGTAATGGTTGTAACACTTGCTTTTGTCATAGCCCTTATTCTTGTTCTTCTAGCTGAACTCTATTGTTCTCTTTTACTTCAACGCCACAAACACAAAAACAAAAACAAAAACAAAAACCAAAACACAACAACAACAACAATAGTACCTAATAATGTTTCTCCTTCACATTCACCAAATTCTCCATCACCACAAAACTTTAACACTAGCATTTATTCACAAGGTGTGTTTCAAGCTCCAAGAAACTTCCTTTTTCCTTCCATAGAAAATAACATTTCTTCTAAACAACAACAAAATAATATTAGTAACAAACTTCATAATCATCATCAAGTTATTCATATTCAAACACTAGAAGAAATTTCATCACCAAAATTATCAATGTCACCCTTTTTATCAAGAGCTCCACCACCACAACAAAAGAACACAACAACCCATCAAATTAAAAGTGATGAAATTTCATCATGTCTTGATGAATCTTCTTGTGTTGGTAGTGAAAAATTGAATCTTGTTTATATTTCCAATCCCATATATGAAAATGAAGAGAAAAATGAAAATGGGGTTAATACACCATTTGAAACACCTCATTCTTCACCTTCTCAATTAGAAAAAAGTGATTCTTCTTGTGATGATGTTGAAGCTGAAATTCAAGTTGAAGTTGAAGTTGAAGTTTGTTATACACCTCCTTTGACTCCAATGAAGAAGCTAAGTACAGAAGCATGTTCTGTTTCTTTAAGAGATTCTAGATCATTAAGTGATTCTATTTCACGTAGTGTTAATGGTTTAACTTCTTCATCTTCTGATTCTCCTTCTACTTCTCCTTCTTGGTGAATTTTGTTTATCATTGTGTCTTCTTAGGTAGATGTAAAAGCTTTTGTTTTTTGTTTTTTGTTTTTTATTTGTTATGTGTTGTGGTAATTAGTTTGTGAATAATATATTATTAGTTGTGGTTATTGAAATATTAATATTATTTATTTCATTCACATTTTTCTTCTGGGTTAGTCTTATTTTTAGTCCTTAGTTTAATTTATGACGTTACGATTATATAAATTGTTTTAAAAGAAATATGTTTTTAAATATTTTTATAAAAATAAATTATATTTTTTAAAATATTTTGATAATTTAAAATTAATTTAAATTTTTTACTGGGTCAGAGAATATCTAGATATATTCTACACTTTCAACAATTAAAATAGTTATTCTTTTTTTATATTTCTATGTTTTATGTTTTTTAAATTAAACTATACATTGAATTAACTACACATTTGAGAAGTTGTTCAACTATTTTAAATAGTTTGAGGTAAGACCAAATTATGATCAAAATGCTCAAATAATTAAATTATGAATAACCAATACTAGTTTGATTTTAAGCTACTATATGGTATAGTAGTTGATATGATCGAAATAATTTAAGAAGAATTTTTATCTCTAGATTTAATATTCTTTATAATTGTTATATCTAAAATTATCATGATTTCATGACTTGCTCAAAAGTTCAATTCTTCATGAAAAATTTATTAAAAGGTTAGAACATGTCTAGATAATAAGTTGTAAATTCTAATTTGATACAATTAGAAAGTAAATTTTGTATCTCTTTTAATTCAATTTATAATTCAAGACTTGAAGTTATAATCAAGTATAAGACAATGTGGTTTTGTCAAACACCTAAAGATGTTTGTGAAATTACACTCACTTTATAACTCCAAATTAAGACTTTACACACATCAAATTAAGATATTAAGATAGGTGATAGGAAAATATGGACACTTCAAACAAAAGATTAGTCCCAATATGCATGTTAGTTGGACACTTAAATTATAAACACGTTGCTTAAAAAAATTATAAACATTTTCAATCCAAATAACGCATCTCAATGTTATTTGGGTATTATTTTATTTATGTCTCCCCAACTTTGTTTTATATGGTATCAAATTTATTTTAAAATTAGTCCTATATCATGTTTACAATTTGTTGTTGAAAATTTTGTATTGGCACAACTACTTGGTTTGAGTGTTAGGGTTGGATCCTCTATGTCCTTCTCTATCTCCACTCACTATCTCTCATAAATTGGATCCATCCACAAATATTTTTTGGAACTTGCATTATATTGATATTTGTTTACTAATACTAATTTTAATTAAGCTTTATTTTATAAATTTGATTGGAATTGAATTGGAAGTGGTTGGATGTTTTTTCTCTTAAAATCAAAATTTGACATAAAATTGATATTTCTTGTAATGGTTTGAATGACATTAATTCAACAATATTAAAAAATACATTTACTTCTTAAAAAAAGTAAAATTGATATTTTTTTTAGCAAGAGATCAAACATAAATACTATTTAGGGTTTAGAATTTCACACCACTTCAATGGGATGTGAGAAATGTAAGAGAAGATTGAAAAGGAAAAATAGTAAGTGAAAAATATAATTTCTCCAATGTGATTAAAAAGTAACATATAGATAAAAAAAATTAAATAAATAAATAATATAAATACATCTATATAATAAAATATAATTTCTATACATTTATGATGGTGAATTTATCTAAATAAAAATAGTGTCGTGATTTTGTTAAAATTCTAAAAATTGCAATATTTACCTTAATTCTATTAACCACATTTTCAATTCAAATACACACTCTTAATATATATTTGATTTCACATTAAAACTAATCGATATTTCAAATAAACTACATAACATAGTTTCTACAAAATCACACACATAACCATTATTTGGTAAACCATAAGCATGGTAAAAAAGATAAGGTGAATAGTACTAACTTTTAAGGCATGGCCATTCACTTTCTAGTTATGTCACACTCATGATGCCATCTCTACTTTTTCTTATATAAATATTACTATTACATCTCTGTAACAGTGTTCATTGCCATTTTAACTTGGAAAACGCATGGGATATGCTTCTACTTTTCTTCTTTTTGCTTGGTTTTTAATGGAAGTTGTTGTGTTTTCTAGTTGCAGCACTTTTGTTCTTACCTTTTTTTTCTTATTTGTTTGCTTTTGGGGTTAGGGGTGTGTGCATGTGAATTTTGAAGGTTATATTACAAAAAAATAAATAAATAAATTGATCATTTAAATTATAGATAGTTAAATTTATTTTTAAATTTTATAAATTAATAAATATATTTTTAAAATTATAAAATAATAATTAAAATAGTTTTTATTTAAATTTTTATTGTTAAAGACTATAACATCATATGTTAATTGAATATTTGATTCATTCATGTTAATCTTATATCAATGTTATTATAATATACACTAATTTTTCGATGAACTTTAAATATTTTTTGAACTAATTTATGCATAATTATAATTACTTATTTTTTATTTTTTTGAGATAGTAAAATTTTATCAATAAATTTGTCATTAATATGAAATCAATATAGATAAATCATATATTCAATTTCAGTATCACATCAAAATATTTAATCACAAAAATTTACGTATGAACTATTTTAATTGATATTTAACAATTTAAATATATATATATATATATATATATATTTATTAATTTACCAAATTTATAGATTAATTTAACCCACATTTGCAAATTCAAATATAAATTTACATATTGGGTGCATACACTAGAAGGGAAAATTTGTATTTTTCTTCTTCTTGATTTTATTATCAGTTTGGTGAAAATGTTTAATTATATTTCTGTTTTTGAGGGACCTCGAGTTATGATTCCAATGCATAGAAGACTAAAAACAAACAAATAATGTCACTGTAACTGCAAGCAATGCCTTCTTGTTGTGCTCCTTAAGTCCACTTCGATATGGACAACTCTATTCGATTTTCGACCAACTCTTATATGATATAATATTTCGAATAAATTTTGGCACATACATAAATAAAAAAAATAAAACAATTTAATCGTATTATTTATTTTATTTTTTATTTTGTGTTGTAGCCAAAAGTTTGTATCTCAATTTGTCATATAATAATTTCTCTTAATTTTCTGAAAAAAAATCCTTTAGACAAAAAACTTTAAATTTGTATTTAACTACTATTTTCAATTGTCTAAATTATCATTAATGTATCACATAATAAATCAATTAACATTACCTTATTTTCATCACATCATCGTAATTCATGAGTAAGTATTTCATAATAGCCTCATTAATAGAAGAAATTTTCCATTTTTTAACTTTGGAGAACATTAGTACTCATATATTTATTGTGGGGCCAACAAATATCCAAATTTGTTTGTCAATAAAATTTGCCTTGCTTCCTATAAAACAACTAATGTTAATATAGTTTTGATTAATTTATTTCATAATGCTAAAGGTACTTTGTACCTATAATCTTGTTTTTCAAGGGGTATTTCAACTCTTACAAAGAACAAAAAAAAAAAAATTAAACTCAACATCCATCTTTTATATCCATCTTTTTATAAAGAGTTGCGGAACCTTCACCAAATCATATGCTAAAAATTCAAACGGAAGCAAAGCTTACAATAAGTCCTTCCAACCAAACAGTTACAAAACCAAAACAATCACACACTTTACATATATATATATATATATAT
>JBBPBS010000693.1:1286179-1301074 GCA_037974835.1 Cicer judaicum
CTTTAATATTATCAATTCACATCGATTAGTCATTATATTTTAAAAATTGATAATTTATATCTCTTCATTATATTTTTTAACTAAAAAAATAACGATTTAACATATTTTTAATGACGCGACATATAATTTTATGATATAAAACTATCTAAATACATTAATTATTTATATATTATTAATTAAATTAAAAAAATCTAAATTTTTAAGTCATTTTATTCTAATTTCATGTGTGTTTATTATTTTATATCATTATATCATATGTTATGCTATTTAAAGTATCTAATATTATTATTTTTTAATTAAAAAATTAAATAAACTAATCAAAATTGACGACGACTTTTAACATAGTAATTAATTTTGTGAATTATCAATGAAAAGATAATTAAAACTACAATCAACATAATTTTTAAAAATCCTCAAAATAATTAAATATTAGTATAAGAAAATACATTAAATAAAATAATAAAATTGTTAGTATCATTTGCCACCAACTTCTAGAATATAAGAATGTTAATATTATTTTTGAAAGTGTGATGTGATAATCCGAGTCAACGAGTCGCCAACCGAGTCGAAGTAGCTGACGCGTCTTCAAACTCAAAAGCTTCTTTCGTTGAAATTTCATTAGACGCCACATTTTACTCCTCCTTCTTTCTCTACCTATAAATACCATTTTTTTCTTCCTTGAATTCAAATTCAATAACACATCCTTTTATTTTTAAATTTTCTCAATCTCCTTATACTTCATTTCTTCAACTTTTCCATCATTTTCTAGCTTCTTCTTTTTTTCCTCAGAAAATAATGAAGACAATCAATATCTTTTTCTTTAGTTTATTTTTCATGGCAATTTCTCATTTGGGTCATGCTCAGAATCTTGATCTTTCTCCAGCACCTGCTCCTACCAGTGATGGTGAGTGAAAAAATCTTTTTATTTTTTATTTTTTATTTATATATATATTTGTATTTTCATATTTTTTCTAATTTATTTTTAAAATATTAATTATTTTTATTTATTTATTACAGGCACTGCTCTGGATCAAGGAGTTGCTTATTTTCTTATGATGCTGGCACTGGTGATTACATATATGTTCCATTGATTTTATTTTAATTTTTTCTTAATTCTTGTCCGAGGAAATTCCAGAATTTTTTGTAACTATTATTGATGATTTTTAATATTAATAATATTCTTTGATACATGTCCTTCTTGTTCTTAGAGTTTTATGGAGAATCTGCTTTTGAATTTTCCTTTCTTTCTTCTTTTTTTCTTTTGGTTCATATTCTTTATAGACGTGTGAGATTTTTTTTTACTCAACTAAATCTTATTACAAATATTTAAAAAAAAATCAAAATATAGAATTTAGTCCAAGAGTTAATCCAATAATTACTTTTTCAAAAAAAAAATATAATCCAATTATTTTGTTTTCTGGAATTTAGTTAATTCTATCGGTTTTTTTATTTATTAAACAACTTTAATGACAATCTGTATTCAAGTCAATGCCCTTAGGTTCAATTTCATTAGTTTTCAATTTTGGAGTTACTTCAATTATAATGTTATATATAATCTAAAGTAATTGCATGCATCATTAATAGCTTAAAACTTACATTATTTAAAATTCCAAAAAAAAAAAAAAAAGTCCTAAAGTAGTTGATCACAAATTCCTAATTATGCATATACAATTAGTTAAGAATGAAGATTTCAAAGCCAAGGAGAATTATAAATAGGAGTTGCAACAGATTTAACTTTAAGATACTTGTGAAGTGCTTCCAATCCATAATCTCTTCCAAATCCACTCATCTTACACCCTCCAAAAGGGCAATCAATATCAAATGCAAAGTAGCAATTAATCCAAATTATGCCTGCACGAATTGACCTTGAGACAGTATTTGCAATATCCAAGTCCTTGGTCACAATCCCTGCTGCTAGGCCATATTTTGTATTGTTGGCCTTGTTAATTGCTTCCTCAATTGTCCTAAACCATATATAGTTCAACAATTTAGGTGCATATTCACAAACATTTTCTGAAATTGAAACTAGAGTAAAAACTATAATTGCAATATGGGTCGTGAGATTATGATTTTAGATGTATCTTTAATTTGAGTCACATCTTTAATGTGTTAAATTTTGTTGTAAAAAAATAGATTTTGATGAATTTTTATTTTGTAAAATTTGATTTTGGTTAAAAATTGATTGAAAATAAACTGATTTATATTAAGCATATTTTTTTACTAGAGTTTTAAAAAAAGTTTGCAACTATTAACTGGACTGCGACATTGATTGCGATTCTCTACAATATTTAGAATAGTAATGCTATTGCAACTATGATTGAAAAGCTTGAATGAAAAATGAATATAAGTTGTACTTACTTGAACTTAGAAAGGGTCATAACAGGACCAAATATTTCCTCTTGTGCTATCAGCATGTCATCCTAGACAATTTAGAATAAAAAAAAAAAATAGTTCAAATTTTCAATTATGATAAAAATTAAAGATATATTTTTCATGTTTCTTGGTAGATTTGAAATATACCTTAACATTGGCAAAAATAGTTGGCTCAATGTAGTATCCTTTGTTTCCAAGTGGCTTGCCACCAGTCAATAATGTGGCTCCTTCATTCTTTCCATGCTTAATATATGAAAGAATTTTATCAAATTGTGCCTTACTAGTCTGCAAAGAAAATGATGTGCAAATGAGAATAATGTCAACATTTTCCTTTTTCTATAAGCACTTGCTTGAAAATTGAAATTAAATAAGATATGAGGGTTAGTAGCTATGGAATGTTGACACAAGACAGACACATACCATATATGATGTGTTGATATTGATAATAATTTGAAAAATAAAAGAAATTGAATATAACTATATGTGTTTGTGTCATGTTCGAGATTGACTTGTGTTAGCATTCAGACACACCTTCAATCGAAAGTCTCAATACTACAAATTTGGATTTGGTGCATCCATTGACTGCACTCATTCACATAGTCAATGACTACAAATTTTAGTATTAAAAACTAAAATTACCAAACTTGAAATTTGGATTATCTGATCGCTCCCGATTAGATGGTCACATAGTCGCTGATTGTGTGTGTGAATGCATGCGTTCAATGACCGCAGGGAACTGGATCCTACAAACTATTGCTACTAGCAAAGCTATATCATTCAAATTCTTGTGCAAATTAAAATATCCTTACTTGAGGTCCTTGTTGAACTTGAGGATCAAAAGGGTCACCAACTACCCAATTTCTTGCCTTTTCCACCACTTTCTTTTCAAATTCATCATAAATTCCTTCTTGGACAAAAACTCTAGAAAATGCAACACAAATTTCTCCCTGAAAATTACAAAGAGTTACTTGAGTTATAAGTCATTGTTCTGTTTCTATGTAACAACAGTTTTCCTTGTAGGAAACTATACCTTATTATGTAGGATACCAAATAATGCAAGATCAACAGCTTTATCAATATCAGCATCATCAAAAACTAAGACAGGTGACTTGCCTCCTAATTCAAGCGAGACCGACTTCAAATTACTCATTGCGGCCGCTTGCATTACTTTACGACCGGTTTCGGTTGAACCTGTAAAACTTATCTGTAAAATAATATAGTTAAAGCAAAACTAAGTAGTTTGCATGAAATGTAATGCATTTTCAACTTAATCATTTGTATAAAAATGTTTTGAGACCAAATTACCGCATCAATGTCCATATGTGAGGTCATTGCAGCACCAGCATTTGAGCCAAATCCTGGTAGAACATTTAGCACTCCATTTGGTATACCAGCCTAGATGAAAACTCTTGTTAGCTTATGAAAACAAATTGATCCTAATATATTACGCCAACATATTAGACATAAATACCTCATACTAAAGATTTAGATTCTTTACAGTCTCGCAATGTGGACTATCAGATTAAGATTGAACTATTTACATTCGGACTTTTATTTAAAATATTAAGTCGGAATGTGAGTTCTCCTATCTTGATATAATAGTTCAAATTGTTTAACTATAAATTTGTCTTGTCGCGTTGAGGAATAAAAAATAAAACCAACTCAACCAAATTTTCTTAGATTTTACCTTCTTAGCAAGATGAGCAAAAAAGAGTGATGATAAAGGTGTCTGTTCGGCAGGCTTAAGAATCATAGTACAACCAGCAGCCAAAGAAGGAGCAACCTTAGCAAAGAACATAACAGTTGGAAAATTCCAAGGAATAATGTGTCCAACAACACCAATAGGTTCCATCAAAGTATACATGTGAAGATTCCTAGATGTTTTGAAAACATCTCCATGAATTTTATCAGCAGCACCAGCATAATAATGTAGGATATTGGAGGCTTCAGGAACATCAACAGCTTTACCCCAACTATATAACTTTCCTCCATCAATTGTATCTAATGCTGCTATTTCTTCTATGTTCTGTTCAATTAGCTCTGACCACTTTAGCATAATCTTTGCTCTCTCCTATTAAATGTTTCATGATCACAACAAACTAATAAATGTTTTATATTTCCAACTTTTCACATACCATTTTGTTTATAGAGTAAGATATAAATATTTGAGTAAATCATGTTATGTATACATTATTATCAGGCCGACTCAATACGTTTTAAAAAATAATGGCAATTTTAAATCCATTTTCTTTATATTTTACAAAAAAAAATGAAATAAAACCTTTTATATATTATACTTCAACATCAAGAACTCGCGTATAATTTTCATCTTTTAATTTAAGAAGAAAAAATAATGTATATATGTTGTATCAAAAGATAGATGTATATATAAGATTTTATCATCTTTAGTTTTAGTTTTACTAGAACGTAAGACATTTCTACCGCACACCGACATATTTTGATATATTTTAATCCCGTTTTATGGAATAAAAAAATTATTTTTTAAAGAAGTCTAAGGCGGTTGCTTTAGTAATCTTCTTACCTTTAGTCTGCATCTAATAATGATAAACATTTTTTTTCTCATTTTTTATACATAAACATATTTATTTGAACTTACAGCACCAGTCATGCGTGGCCATGGACCAAAATCAAATGCTTCACGTGCAACTTTCACAGCAATATCAACATCTTCTTTTGTAGCTTGTGCTATTTTTGTAATCACTTCCTCTGTTCTTGGATCAACAGTCTCAAATGTTTTTCCTTTTTTATTTCAAAAAAAATCAACATATACATATAAGTTTAACAAGTCAATTTAAATTTTAAATTTAAAAGAAAAAATTGTCATTACCCCTTATAAATGATTTGACATGTGTACACGCAAAATCGATATATAATATCATACTTAACAATATTAATATTTATCAGTTAAATTAGAATTTATTAATACTTAATTTCTTAATATCAAACATAAACTTTCATCAATGACATACAAGTATATATTTTTAACTTCTTCGTAACAATTTTTAAAATAATTCTACAAATATCTAGTAACTCCAATTTTAAATATAAAGTATAAATTACATAAAAAAAAATTGATATATTTGATCCAAATTTTATACTAAATACACGACTCTATAAAAATATTAATACCTTTGGTGTATAGTCTTTATTAACTTATTTTATTTACCTAGGTAACAATTAAAAAAATACACACACAAAAATCTACTAGAAAAAGGTTTGAAAGATTTAATGGTGGAATAGAATTGAAGTAAATATTTGTGAAACTAGTTAAAACCTGAAATTGAGTTCACGAATTCTCCATTAATGAAAAGCTTTTTAAACTTTACAGTTGGAATCTTGACAAATGACTCTAAGTTGGAGAGATTTGCCATCTATAATTCTCCACCTACTTTTCTCTATGTGGAATTAAAGTATAATAAAAGTTTAAAGAAAGAGTAACTTGAGGAAGAGAGTGTGGATAGCTTTTGTGTGTAATAAAGGAGAGCTAGAAGAGTTATTTATAAGCAGCATTGACTCATGCATATCTCACAAATGGTTATGCATTATATTTAATGCAATTATTATAACATTTCTTTTTTATAATAAATTTTACTATAATTAATTCGCACAATTATAAAATTTTGATTTGAATTTGGGACAAAAATTTAACCTAATTATGTCGATATTTATTGAATTAAGAATTAAAAACTTTTAATATATTTATTTTATTGATTAAAATATAGATAATTTCTACTGAATTTATATGAGATCCAATTGTTTTAATCAATCAAATAAAATTTATTAAAAAATATATGTTAAAGAATATCACTCTTAAATTATTATTTTTTATTGTATACTTATGACGATGAAAAAAAATAATAATTAATAAAAATATTTTGATAAAACTATAATTATTATTTTTTTTATTTTTATTTTTTCATGTGGAAAAATGTCAACCTTAGAAAATGTTTTAAGTTCTTTTGGCTTCCTAATAAATTGGAATTTATAATTTTTTTCCTTTCTCATTTTCCACGTTGAATGCCATAGCAGAGTCAGAATTTGTGGGCAATACAAAGAATATGGTGCAAAACAAATTAGACAAAAACAAAGTGTGTAAAGAAATATTGGTTCACTTTTAATGTGAGTTCTAATTAGCAATATATTTTCTTTCTCTTTTAAAGGAATACTATAATAAAAATGAAAAGTATCTCAATTTTTTATTTATCTGTATAAAAATAAAAAAATTATTTTCACAAAATAAAACCTTAAGACAATTGCGCTGGTGTGTGTTGAATTATAAAAACTATATATTATAACTCTTTCAAAATTGATGCATTATTATGAAGGCCTGACACGCCAATTCCGCGATAGCTATAAAACAAAAATTTAATAGGTCTCGTTTAATTTGTAGAAATTTATGTATTTTTATTTTATCTATACAATACTCTTTAATTGAAATATTATCATTAAAAAATATTAAATATTATATAACAAATATGCATTTATGAAAATAAAGATCAAATTATAAAAAAATATCAAATTTTATAAAATGATAAGATGGTTAATTTTTTTTGGGTGTACGTAAAATGGTTAATGTTATCCATTTTAGTTTAATTGGTTAGTAGTTTATTTCACCCACCAATAATAATAATTACACTAACCATTTAACCGGTGTGTGGTACGCTTTCAATATATATATTTATATATGTCATGATTTCTACCTAACATGGTGAACTTTCAATCGTTTTTTACTTTCTTTAAATGGCCCATCACTCTTTGTAAAATAAAAATTAAATATTTTGTAGTTTCTAGAAAATTTTGATATTTTAATTTTAGTTTTTATAAAATAAAACTATAATTTTTTATCGTATAAAATTATCATATATATTTATAGTTTTAATATTTACCGTTAAATTAATATATATTTTTAAATAAAATTTTGTAGAAATATTATCACGTTATCAAATGTACCTCTACTCAAAATTCAATTTTTTTAATTAATCTTTTTGTAATTTTTATCTTTAAATTTTTACATTTAAATATAAAAGTTCATATTTAGTTTTTCACAAATTAAAAAATGCTAATTTTTTTGTGAAGTAATTTTTTTATAATAACTAAAATTGAAAAACACTAATTTAAGATTGAAAGTCAATTAAACATATATTTTTTTAATATAAATTAAAATTGTTTGTTTAATAATTTTATTGAGACAAAAATTTATATTTTTAATTATTAATATTAAAATTAAAATGTTAAAATTTTATAGAATTATTTATTTTAAAAAATAAACAAAAAAATTTCACCATTTATTAAGGCAGTGCATAGTTTGTCTAACACTTCTTATCCAATATATTTACCTTGTCACGAAAACGGAGTTAAATTGAAACTCTTAAAATTTCAACCATGAACGTGTTTAAGGTTGAATAATGTTAAGTTGATGCATTATTCAAAATAATAATGTTTATGGTTGAAAATTTTAACCATTCCAATTGTATCCACATCATTTAAGAAGTCAAATTCACTCTAGATTTAGTTTTCGATAGTGATTTTATATCTTGTAATTATTAATCCATGTTTTCTGACTTCAAGGTTAGTCAAGTTAAGGAATTCGACTAAAGCTTTTAATAATTTTTTATTTTTTAATTACTTCAAAGAATGTTAAGTCAGATATATAAAGATAGTTTTAATAACTATGGATAAATTGCAAGTAAAAATATATTTTAATTGATGTGTCTAAAATAATAATTAGAATGAGTATTTATATATTGAATATTAAGATTTAACTCCTATCAATCATGATGATCATGATAAAAATAAGACATAGTTACAGTTTTGGTTCCTGTATTTTAGCTGAATCACGAAAGTAGTCCCCTCATTTTGTTTCTCCCAAATTTTGGTTCAAAAACAAAATTTTGGTCCAAAATTTGATAAAATTTCCTTTTTTAAAGTTGTACTACACAATTTATGATCATATATTTCAAATATAATTGTTGCAAATGAGTTCTTGAGGCATGGTGTGACTTAAATAAATGCAAAAAAAAAAAAAATTCATCAAGTTTTAGACTAAAATTCTGTTTAAAGGACTAAAATTGGAGGAAAAACAAAATATGAGACTACTTTCGCAATTCAGCTAAAATAGAGGGACCAAAACTGCAATTAAGCTTAAAAATAAAAATTGCATCGTAATTGCCATTACTTGGATTTCCTTGTGTGGTTGTGTCTAAGATCGTGGCATGTCATTGTTCGCTTAGTATTCTCGTGTTTTGTGGCATGTTTTATTGCTTGTGTGTGTTTCCCTCACTTTCATCATAATGTTTTTTGAAAAATAATTATCTTATGTTTATCCATTTATCTCTCACTTTATTTGATTCAAATTCAGGAAAACTACTTCAAAATGGCAAATTTAGTCAACATCATGGATATATGACCTAAAATTGTCATATACACATGATATTGTTAAGAAAGATTCAACTTTATAACCATTGGCTACCTTTCTATTCACACATTGTGATATCGACTTACTGTAAATTCAACTACTTGTCATTCTAGACTAAAAATTTAAAGATTTAATAACAATTTTAATCTCTATATTTTTTACCAATTTACGGAATCAGTCCTCCAATTTTAAATGTTCACAAGTTTAGTTCTTTATTATAATTTTTTAACTAAAAAATAATGACGTAACATATTTTAAATGACGTGACATGTGATACATTGATGTAGAATGATTAACACATGAAATCACAATAAAATTATTTAAATATTTAACTTTCAACTTTAGAAATTTTTCATTTTTGTAGTTTATTTAATTATATATGAATAATTAAATAATGCATTTATATGATTCTATATAATGAAATTATATGCTACATCATTTAAAATATATCAAATTATATTTTTTTAGTTCAAAAATTTGAGGGAAAAATCAAATCTATCGATTTTTTTAAAAAAGAGACCAATTGAATAAATTGGTGAAAATAAAATAGTCAAAATTGCAATTAAGTCACATTTAAAATATTTTTAAGAGTAAGAAATATGATTCATATATTTTCATATCCATTTGATATTTTTCAGATTTAAGAGCATTATATTGAAAATGTTTAGTCACTTGCATCATTTTATTTGTTGATTTTAGATTTTCACACAATGTAACTAGGATGGTGCAAATGGTTTGAACTTTATTTTAAGTTCAACGATAAGTATTAAATAAAATATTATAATTGAAATTGTTAAAAGTCGTATAATTTTTTTTAGAGTTGTTAAAAGTTATATAATTTTTTGTAGAGTATCACACAATTCATACATAGTAGACAAGTTAAAAAAGTTAGAATTTCAATTCTCACAAGTTTCACAATTTTCACGAGTCACACAATTTTCACAAGTCACACAATTCTCACCGGTTTTTATAACTTCACACAATTCAATCAAATAAAATATATTTATTTTACGATTTTCATCTTTGTCGAAAATTTTCTTTTGAAAAAATGCATCAATTTTTTTATGTTTAAACATCGTGTCACTTCTAAAAAAATACACATATTAATTAAAACAATTCACAATTAAAAAATAACATCACACTATATCATATATCAATATATATAAAAGTTTGCTAATATTTTGATAATTGCATAATTTTTTATATATATATATATATAAATAATACTATGACCCTGTCCGCTTTCTCGAAAATATTTACTTATCAAATTTATCTTATCAATGCATTTTGTATTGTTTTCTTTTCCTTCCTCACCCATTTTATATTTCACGATCTCTTACTAAACATTATCCCCGAAACCGAGAAAACGACCCGCATGTTGAAGCCAAAAAACGACTCGCACCCGAAGCCGAGAAAACGACCCGCATGTTGAAGCCGGGAAAACGACTCGCAACGACTCGCATCCGAAGCCGAGTAAACGACCCGCATGTTAAAGCCAGGAAAACGACTCGCATCCGAAGCCGAGAAAATGACTCGCATCTTGAAGTTGGGAAAATGACACGCATTCTTCTAAAAAATTATTTTTGGGACAAAATTAGAGTTGTTATTTTTACTTTCATTCTCAAATAAATTTTAAGTAAAGAGGGGCAACTTGATAATCATTAATAAAAATAAAGGAAACCGAAAAGAAATGAATTGATGGTCATAAAAATCAATATAATGGTGATCAATTGAATAGAAAAGAAACGGAAGAAATGAATCAATAGCAATAAGAATCAATATAATTGTGGTCAATTAAATGAAAAGAAACCTTAGAGAAATAGATTAATGATAATCAATTGAAAATTATTCTGTTGTCTTTTGTAATCTACACTCAACAGTCTATAAATAGTCTGCCACAAGAGACAAAAAGGAGAGGGAGAAAAAGGAAGATTCGAAACAAGAATTCGAGATAGCAATTGAGAGCACAAAAAGATAAAAGAAAAGAGAGAATAATAGAGAGAAAAGAGAGAAGTAATATTGGAATCCGGAGCTCGTAAAGAAAATTTCCAGTGTGGTAAACACTTAATTTTCTCCTTGTCTATTTTTTTTGTTGACATTATTATTGTTATAGAGTTTTTTTTTTACTACTCTATGCACACATGATATAAACAATAATATTTTTTTTTTGTTTCACGATTAAATTTTGGAATCAACTAATAATAATCAATTTGATTGTTGAATAATCATTTTTTTTTATCAAATTCGTGATTTCTCATCTCTATTGTGTTTTATTTTTCATGCGTTAGATCTTAAATTCTCTTATTATTATCATCGTCAGTTCGTGCCACATATGCGTCGCAGACTCGTAAATCTGCTTTTGAATTTTTATCCTTTACGGTTTATAAAAAATAAAAAAATAGTAAAAGTGTTTTCTTAAAATAAAACAATATGCAAATCAAATATATAACACATTATTATTATTATTATTATTATCATCATCATTATTACTATTATTATTATTATGTTATTAATTTATTTTGATATGTATATATATAAAGTAAAATTAATAATAAAATTGGTCAACACATAAATATTTTGTACCCAAGAACTACGTGTGTTTTGATTTCCCTATTGCACCAGGGGATACGTAGGAGCAAGGTTTTTCCCTTGTCAAACCAAATTAATAAAAAATATTTTTTCTTCTTTTATTAATGTAAATAATTTATTTTTTTATTATTCTTTTGGGGTAAAAATTAATATATAAGTAAATAAATAAATAGTTTATATATAATTAATTATAAGATAACCGTTTTAATGGACATTGTAGGGTGGTAATACTTCCCTACTTGTAATCGACTCCCGAATTCAAATTTTTGGTTCAAAAATATTATTTTAGGTTTTACCCAATTTTTCCTTTAATAGAAAATAAAATTGGTGGCGACTGTTTTTTTTGCAGACAAACCGGACGCGACAATAAACAAAATGAGAAAAAAAAAATCTAAATATTTGTGGAAACCACTTATTTAATTAAAAGAAAAGAAAAACGAGTTAGATGAGTCATTTTAAGTAAAAAAGGCCTAAAAGAGAAGAAATGACTAACAAGAAAGAAGCAGTTGCACTTCAGAAATACACATACTACCATGTATATAGTTATAAATAATCACTATTTAACTTTAATGGTTTGCTCTAATGGTAAAAATATATATATTAAACTCGTATGTTGTAGACATGATCTTTGCTAGTGTCATTGATGATTAGTACAACTCAAATGGTAGGTATGAAAAATATTTGATTTGATGTATTGAGATGATGATTCAGATCCATAAAATTCTTACTTCTCCATACTTCATGAAAGTGAGTTTCACTATTAGACTCTATAGAAAAATAAAATCTATTTATAAAAAAAAATTACAAAAACCTCGAATTTTATTTATTAAAATTTAAGATTAAATATGCTTTTTATATCTATAATTTTATTGGTTTTTTAGTTTATAAATTTAACCTTAAAATTTATGTATCAACTATAAATATCAAATTTTAGACTTGGGTTTAAATCACATTATTTTTTTTTCTCAAAAGAAATCACATTAGATGTGAATGAAAATAATAATTATATGTGTCAATCTCAATTAATAAATTATATATATTATTCATGTTGTACCAATCAATCTGCACATTGATTTTCTTCTATAAACAAAAGAAAAATTTCAATTCAGGTCAATGTACTCCTTAATGCAGTTGATCAGAGCAATTAGAGGATGATGAAGTTGGAAACTGTCATAACTAGGGCTAAGGTTGACGTGGAATCAACTCTATGACAATATTTAGATAGTTTTTTTCTCGGGCTAAACAAAGGCCATGATACATAGGAGCTCATGACACTAGCACATAATCCACCAAAACTAGCTCGACAAATAGAGTTGATTCCAAAACTAAGGCCATTAAAAAACCCAATAAATCATTCTCAATTTCCATTTTTGAGAATTTCACCAAAACAAGCTCGACAAATATTTTTGAGGGTACAATCATCAACATTAACCTTAATTGTATGCTAATTAGGAGGAAGTCAAACAACATCATGTCTATGTGGTTTCTACATATGAAAAAAGTTGAAGTACTGAAGTTTTATAACAAATATTGTTTTCAATTTTAAGGTACAATTAGTCTTATTGATGTCTATGCAGTTTGGGTAGAGCATTTGTTAAATGATCAGCTAATTGAGGCTTGGAAGGCACATGGATCAAGTTGAAAATACCATAACAAATGTAACACCCCAAATTTTATAATAAACTATTTTATTAAATAATAGGATTTTAAATAATTAATTTGATGTTAAAATTATTTTAGAATATATGTTGATAAATTTCGTGAGTAATTTTTGTTATAAGGATGCTTTCTATGATGTGTCGGTTTGCTAGATGTTATATTTATTTAATCGTTTTGACTATTTTATAAAGATGATAGTATTTTTATGGGTTGATTTTGAGAAATATTATAGTAATAATTATAGTTATTATAAAAATGTGTTTTATGGGTTAGATCCATATAGAAGAATAAAACCTAATTAAACATATTATTAAAAAAAAATAAATAAATATTCATATAATTGTTTCTTTAAAATAAATAGATAAATAAATAATAATGATACATTAAAATATATAGGACAAGCTAAATTGTAGTATCAGATTGATTTATGTAAGGTAGGCATGGACTGTTAACTAATTTTACAAATATTTAAATGAATTTGTTAGGTAGGCATGTGCTGTTAACTAATTTTACAAATGTTTAGATGAGTTTGTTAGGTTTTGCTAATATTTAGATGAGTTTGTTAGGTTTTGCTGCTTGTTTTCTATCCGTCGCTTTCCAAAATAAAAACATAAATAAAGAGACCTTGTGAACCTTGATTTGTACTAAAATAAAACAAAACAAAGAAAATGGAAGGGAGTTGAATGGGAAGCCGTAGAACCAAAGAGTAGAATTCGTTATTTTGCACCGTTCTCCTTCACCGTAAGTCCGATTTGAATGAAACCAACGCCAAAACGACCGTGTGAAAAGTGGCTATACTATCCACTGATTGGTATTCTGATTTATGGTAATTTTCTTTGACCGATTTTCGAATTTATTTTTTTAGAGTATCTCCTCATAATTTATTTTTGACATTTACCCATAAACTGTCGAGTTAGATCAATTGAAGGACAAAGAGTCAATAAACAAAGGTTGTTTGCTCGTGGAATCATATTCATGTGTGAAAGCGTCAAAATAAGGTAAGGGGTGAGAGAGCGTTTGAATTCATGAGTATAATATATTGTGAGATGAACGGGAAAACCGTATTTCCCAACGATTCATCCGGGGCTTGCTACGTACGGCAGTAGCCCTTTGAGAGATAAATCGATTAATTTGAAATATGAGAATTGTGAGATTAAAATGTGAAATAGAAATTTTTATAAGGTGTTGATTGATTTAATTTTCGATACTTGTGTGGTAGTTGATATTTGTTATGATTGTGATGTTGGATGTTGAATGAAATTATGTGTACATGTTTGCTTAGATGAAATTATGTGATGTGATAATAAAATATAGATGCATGGTTTGATATATGCTTACATGATGATAATGATGATTTTTGATTGATGATAGTGATGTTATAAAATTGTGATGAGTTTATACGATGATCATGATTATTTATGATTTATGATATTATAAAATTGTGATGAAAATATTGAAGTACCCATACTTGATGAGATAGTGATGATTCTTAAATATGGCGCTCTTAATGGAGTAGTCTAAGCTAACGAGGGGAGAAAATAAATATTGTGAATTTATGAAGTGAAGATTATTTTGTCAACATATAGGTAGGGCCTGACAAGCCTAGTGATTATGGGGAAGTACAACTGAATGAGCCTGATCGTGGAGGGCTACAGTCGAACTGTAAAGTAAGACTGATAGACCTTGGGGTTACACCTAGTGGGGAATTCCTAAGTGGATTAGTGGGTTATTCCCTAAGGCCGGGAGCTACCGTGCAACACAAGAGTACCCCGACCGTCGCATATATGTGTCTCGGGTTGAGTTGAGGGGATCTATGAGGACTTGGCCATTCATGAATT
>JBBPBS010000693.1:1301229-1320243 GCA_037974835.1 Cicer judaicum
TACACCTAGTGGGGAATTCCTAAGTGGATTAGTGGGTTATTCCCTAAGGCCGGGAGCTACCGTGCAACACAAGAGTACCCCGACCGTCGCATATATGTGTCTCGGGTTGAGTTGAGGGGATCTATGAGGACTTGGCCATTCATGAATTCTCCGTCCACTCTTGTAGTGGCATAGTATCATGGCCTCCTAACCAAGTACTTCAGAGTTAGAATGGTACCACATTGTGAAGTAGAGTCTAAGCTCATGCATAACATTGCATTTCCTTGTGATTGTTTTGTTGTGATTGATGTGTTTCAAAGGTAATATTAATTAGATGATTTGATGCATATTATAATGAGATGATTATTTTACTTGGGTGACTTTGATGTTATAGTATGATACTATTTAATTAAATATTTTGATATATCGTAAAGTGATTATGATACGGTTCTATTATGATTGTTTGCGTGTTCTTCTTACTCATATTATACTATTAACATGATTTCAAAACTCACCTCCTTCGTTGTTTGTGTTTGACTGGCTGGGCCCTGCGTTTGCGAAATCGCAGTTATTACAGGTTAATGAGTCTTGAAGTTCAAGTTTGGGAGGAACCCCGCTCTGATAGGTGATACCGGGAATAACGGTTTTAATTTGTATTTTACTTATTTAATTTGAATCAAATTTTATAGGAATATGATATAAATTATTATATATATATATATATATTATTTTGGGATTTAGGGTGTCACATTAGTGGTATCAGAGTCTGGTTTGTCCAATCAGGCTGAGTGGGTCGAATGTCGATTTAGTGTTAGTCGAATGTCAGTCATGGCAATTGTGTTTTCTTGTGTAGTAATTATTTTCACTATGATTGTTTTCCCATTTTATTATTGTGTTAAGTGTTATATGTTTTTGGTATTATTATACATATTTTTGAGATTACTAATTAAGTGTCTAATATTTGCTTACTCTGATTGTGTTATGGATCATAAATTCTTACCTAAGTGAGTAAATAAACCAGGAAATTACATGTTAAGATTTGAGTTAATTTTAATTGTTGACAAGATTATGTTAGTTACTTGTTTCTTATTGCTTGTCTATTGAACTATGATTTTTGCAATCTTGTTTTATATAAATAGTTGTAAGTAATAATTTTGATTGACCAGCTGTATGTTTCAAGTTACTAATCTCATTCAGGTAATCTTAGTTATCAAATGTCATACCTCACTAGTTAGTTGTTTTAAAGTTCGACTTTCACCCTTAATCAATTTAAAATATTTAGTTTTGATATGTATTTGTTTAATGTGTTTGATCTAATAACTAATTGATTGAATCATTGATTTCCGTATGGATTATATGTTTAAAACTTCAAGTACTGACTTTTACTAGGTACAAATTATTATTATTAATATGTTGAAACTCAATTTAGTGAAAAAAAAGGATGTTTCGTTCTAAACTTTGAGTTAGATAGGAAATATGTTTCTTACGTTTAAAGTTTTAATTTTGACTATAAATTTATTATTTTTATTTTATGTTGGTTTGTGTTAAAAAAAAAATTGATTTTAAATCGTGAATGTTAACTTTAAATCACTTGAAAGAAAATGTTGATGGTTGTATCTAGATGAGTAGAGTTTTGATATTGGTTTTGAAAACAATTTAGAATGTTCATCATGATTTAGATAGTATGAAATTCATATTATTAGCAATATTAATTCTTTAATATTAGAGGTTGGTAGAATTTATAATTTAAAAAAAAAAAGAAATTTTGAAGGAGTTAAAGTTTATTTATTTTGTATGATGAAACTAACTTTTGTTTGAATTACTCTTGATTATTTTAAAGAAAAAGAAATTAAATTGAGTTGAGTTTTTGTTGATTTATAAAATAATAATAATTCTATGCTACTGATTTTATTTAATGTTTAAAACACCTTAAAATTTACATTATGTTTTACTTTGTCTTGTTTTTAAGAAAATTGAAAAGAGTTGTTGTTATCTTGGTTTAGGGGACTAGTGTGAATATTGAATCGTGATGGTGTTGGGATATTTATTTGAAATGATTGATTTTTCTTGATTATGATATTATGAACTCATAAAAGTTTGACTCGATGCTAGAGTTTTAGAGTTTTAGAGTTTTTCTATAATTAATGTATTTTACAAGTAGATGTTTTTTTGTTATATGAATTAACATAACAAAATGGTATGCATTAGATTTGTCTGTGTAGAGTGCATCATGTAGATTGATATGTGTAGAGTGCATCATATAAATTGGTACGCGTATAGAAACTAAAAATTTATTTTATCAATTTTTTTTATTAATTATAAAATTGCAATTTTTATTTGAAACTCAATTTTTAAGATTAGAACAAAACTTCAAAATCTTTAAAATTGATGATGTGTTATGTTTTGGACCAATTTGGTGGCTTGATAGAAACTGAGGGATGTATCTATAAACATGTTGAGTAGTAGTGTGAGAGGAGACTACTATTTTGTAGATTTATGAATTAGTGTAATTCATAATCATTATCATATGTCTTATGTTTTGTGTCATGTGCACTACTTTAATGTATATAAACATACAAATATTTTAAGTTTGATAAAATAAGAAAATAAATTGAAACTATTTTAGAAGTGTTAATTAATTGTAAAATTTCCTATCTATCCATCTATATAGTTTAAATTTTATTTCAAAATATCAGTTGAAAATAATAATTTTTACAGTGATTAACTATTTAGAAATGTGTTATTGATGATTAAAGTAGGAATGAATTTTTAGAAATTTTATAGATTATAAAAATAAATGTGATTTATTCTATTTGTATTGTATTTAGAAACGTGATTTATCTTAGTTGTTTTATTTAGACTTTAATTATTGAAAAATAATTTAAAGGAAAATTTGGAATTCTCAATGATATTTTTTGGATGCTAAATGGTTTGTGATATTTTTTTAATAATAATTTAAGTCAAGAAATCAATTTTTAGAATGATGTGTAACCTTGAAAGTTGTTTGGTAATGTGTTGCATCTTCTAGTAAATAATTATTTATCTTATCTTCTACTTGAAAGATCTATATATGCTTCCATTTGTTGTAACTTTTAAGTGATGATTAATTGAAAAGAAAATTTAATTGTGATCAATTTGGAGCAGTTAGACCGCGATAAGAATATGTTTCATTTTTAGAATCGTCGTTTGAGTTATGAGATGAACGTAAAATCTTGGTGCTAAGTTTTGAATTAATTATTTGAGTGTGTATATGATTATGTAAATATTAAATTATTCATGTTTCAAGTGTCCTAATTGTTGGGAATTGGTGTATAGAGTTAGAGTAGTCGAGAGCATCTAAATGTGAAATAGTTTTATATTTTTTCAATCAAATTATTGGTTATATATTGATGTTAGTGGCCTTTCTTTTGTTGTTGTAACTAGTAGTAAATTACAAATAAATTAATGTGAAGGTGTAATTAATTGAATTTTTAACTTGAAGTAAGGAGTAGGAGTTGTGGCGCCGCCTTCGCACTCCTGAACCACGTTAAAGATACTTTTAATTATCCATATTTGAATTTGAATGATTGCAGTTATAGTTCCTTAAGTAGTTGACTACATGAGTAGAAGGGACTAGCTACCCCGATGACTCATCGTCAATAAAAGAGACAACGATAACTCATTATTTTGATAGAAGTATCTTTTAATTTTATTTTAAAATAATTAAAAATATATATATATATTCATTGCTTATATCAATTGAATGAATTTAATTATTAGATATATGTTATTAGGGAATAGTATCTCTATCATTATTTTTTGCCTTGATTATATATATAATATGTTTTTATAGAGTAATTGATTGTAATTCTATTATAGTGCATTAAGTTGTTAGATGTGTTTGATATTTAAAAATTTAATCTCTTTGTCAAGTCTAAGTTAAATTGGTTAAATGTTTCGTGATATGATTTAGACTTTATTTTAAGAATTAAAAACTAGTAATATTTGGTTTGAAAGAAATAGTTGAAATTGATAACATACTTGGAATGTGTTTCATTTAACCAAACTAAATTAACTACATTATTATTGAAAAAATCTATTTGTTATGTTTTATATTAAATTACAGTGAGTAACTCTATGGTATTTTATTTCATAATTGAATGATAAATGTGATAGACATTTTATTTCATAATTGAATGATAAATGTTGTGTGTTTAATTGATTTATTTTGTCATATTAGTCTATCATGCTATGTTTGTTTAATTTTATATGATGTGCTTAATGGTAGGTTGAATGTCTTAAATATGGTTATAGACTAAATTTGAATCTTAACGATGATAAGTTGGATATTAGTTCACTCACTGAAAATTTTGAGGACGAAATTCTTTAACAAGGGGAGAATTGTAACACCCCAAATTTTATAATAAATTATTTTATTAATTAATAGGATTTTAAATAATTAATTTGATGTTAAAATTATTTTAGAATATATGTTGATAAATTTCGTGAGTAATTTTTGTTATAAGGATGCTTTCTATGATGTGTCGGTTTGCTAGATGTTATATTTTTTTAATCGTTTTGACTATTTTATAAAGATGATAATATTTTTATGGGTTGATTTTGAGAAATATTATAGTAATAATTATAGTTATTATAAAAATGTGTTTTATGGGTTAGATCCATATAGAAGAATAAAACCTAATTAAACATATTAAAAAAAAATAAATAAATATTCATATAATTGTTTTCTTAAAATAAATAGATAAATAAATAATAATGATACATTAAAATATATAGGACAAGCTAAATTGTAGTATCAGATTGATTTATGTAAGGTAGGCATGGGTTGTTAACTAATTTTACAAATATTTAAATGAATTTGTTAGGTAGGCATGGGCTGTTAACTAATTTTACAAATGTTTAGATGAGTTTGTTAGGTTTTGCTGCTTGTTTTCTATCCGTCGCTTTCCAAAATAAAAACATAAATAAAGAGACCTTGTGAACCTTGATTGGTACTAAAATAAAATAAAACAAAGAAAATGGAAGGGAGTTGAATGGGAAGCCGTAGAATCAAAGAGTAGAATTCGTTATTTTGCACCGTTCTCCTTCACCATAAGTCCGATTTGAGTGAAACCAACGCCAAAACGACCGTGTGAAAAGTGGCTATACTATCCACTGATTGGTTTTCTGATTTATGGTAATTTTCTTTGACCGATTTTCGAATTTATTTTTTTAGAGTATCTCCTCATAATTTATTTTTGACGTTTACCCATAAACTGTCGAGTTAGATCAATTGAAGGACAAAGAGTCAATAAACAAATGTTGTTTGCTCGTGGAATCATATTCATGTGCGAAAGCATCAAAATAAGGTAAGGGGTGAGAGAGCGTTTGAATTCATGAGTATAATATATTGTGAGATGAACGGGAAAACCGTATTTCCCAACGATTCATCCGGGGCTTGCTACGTACGGCAGTAGCCCTTTGAGAGATAAATTGATTAATTTGAAATATGAGAATTGTGAGATTAAAATGTGAAATAGAAATTTTTATAAGGTGTTGATTGATTTAATTTTCAATACTTGTGTGGTAGTTGATATTTGTTATGATTGTGATGTTGGATGTTGAATGAAATTATGTGTACATGTTTGCTTAGATGAAATTATGTGATGTGATAATAAAATATAGATGCATGGTTTGATATATGCTTACATGATGATAATGATGATTTTTGATTGATGATAGTGATGTTATAAAATTATGATGAGTTTATACGATGATCATGATTATTTATGATTTATGATATTATAAAATTGTGATAAAAATATTGAAGTACCCATACTTGATGAGATAGTGATGATTCTTAAATATGGCGCTCTTAATGGAGTAGTCTAAGCTAACGAGGAGAGAAAATAAATATTGTGAATTTGTGAAGTGAAGATTATTTTGTCATCATATAGGTAGGGTCTGACAAGCCTAGTGATTATGGGGAAGTACAACTGAATGAGCCTGATCGTGGAGGGCTACAGTCGAACTGTAAAGTAAGACTGATAGACCTTGGGGGTACACCTAGTGGGGAATTCCTAAGTGGATTAGTGGGTTATTCCCTAAGGCCGGGAGCTACCGTGCAACACAAGAGTACCCCGACCGTCGCATATATGTGTCTCGGGTTGAGTTGAGGGGATCTATGAGGACTTGGCCATTCATGAATTGTCCGTCCACTCTTGTAGTGGCATAGTATCATGGCCTCCTAACCAAGTACTTCAGAGTTAGAATGGTACCACATTGGGAAGTAGAGTCTAAGCTCATGCATAGTATTGCATTTCCTTGTGATTGTTTTGTTGTGATTGATGTGTTTCAAAGGTAATATTAATTAGATGATTTGATGCATATTATAATGAGATGATTATTTTACTTGGGTGACTTTGATGTTATAGTATGATACTATTTAATTAAATATTTTGATATATCGTAAAGTGATTATGATACGGTTCTATTATGATTGTTTGCGTGTTCTTCTTACTCATATTATACTATTAACATGATTTCAAAACTCACCTCCTTCGTTGTTTGTGTTTGACTGGTTGGGCCCTACGTTTGCGAAATCGCAATTATTACAGGTTAATGAGTCTTGAAGTTCAAGTTTGGGAGGAACCCCGCTCTGATAGGTGATACCGGGAATAACGGTTTTAATTTGTATTTTACTTATTTAATTTGAATCAAATTTTATAGGAATATGATATAAATTATTATATATATATTATTTTGGGATTTAGGGTGTCACAACAAACATGCTCTCTAATAAAGTGACAGTCTATGTCTATATGCTTTGATCTCTCCTGAGTGGTTGGATTTGAGGCAAGATGTATAGCTGACTAAAAAGTATTACATTTGGAAACTTGTATGTCAAAATATCTAAGCAATTGTTTTAACCAAAGTATTTCAGATGTCAAGGCTGCAACCTATATTCTTACTCTACAGAAGATATTATGGACTCATCAAAAAAGACACAAAATCATGTTGCTGACCTTCTAGTAGTAGTGCAACTCCCCCAATCTACATCTACATATTAGAAACTTTGAGTGATGGAACTGTAGAAAACATAAGTCATAATCTTGGAGATGTCTTAAGAATCTATAAGATTTGGTCCACAGTCATAAGATGCTTCTTGTTGGGCTTATTCATATAATAATTTAACTTGTTCACCGAGAAAGAAATAAACGACCTTGAATCAGTAAGGTACATCACTCTTCCTATCAATCGTCTATACATGGATGGATCTAATAATTCTGAAGCCTTTTCTATCAAAGGAATATTTGGATCCTTAGGAGTGGCTGATGGCTTTACTCCCAATAAACATGTATCCTCAAGAAGTTGTGTAGTAAACTTTCTTTGACATATGTGTATACCCTATGACGATTTTGCAATTTATAATTCCAAAAAGTGCTTCAAATCCCTTAGCTCGAGCTTGAAATGTGTAACGCCCCAAATATTTTATCCAAAGATTACTTAAAAATATTTGTTTTACTTTAGAAACAACTATAATTTTTTTTCTTCTTAAGAATAGTGTATCATTTAATCATTTGAAGATGCGTTAGAAAGTGATTTGATATATATATATATATATATATATTATAAATGAACGTTAAGTAATTTACTAAAATATTATTTATTCATTTATTTGCAAAATTAATTTTTTAGTTGTTAGATTGATATTCATTTATACTCCAACATAAAATAAATTATCTTTAAGTGAAATTCAAAAGATACAAGGTTGACTGAAATTAATGACATTCAATTATTTACTAGCAAATGAAATCTCACTTTCGCGTTTTTATTAAAAGTAATGAAGAGTGAATAACTTTATAATGTATCACAAATTTTTTAGTAATACAAAATATTATTTTTAAGTAAAAGTCTCATTTTCTAGCACGTGTGCACCAATCGAACATCATTCATGTAACTATTTGAGATCATTAGTACCTAAATATTGGTGTAATGGGTCAGTTTGTCACACAAAAAAAATTAAACCAAATAATAAATTAACAGCCATAAAATATGAATATAAAATCTTTTCGTAATAAAAGATTTAAAAAAATGGATTATTTACTAATTCTCAAAGATGTATCAAAAGTCATAAAATGTATCTAAATAAAAGTAGCAAACATAGATCAAAATAAAAATAACAATAAAATGTATGCAAGTTATGCATGCTCCTAAACATATATTATTTAAAATAACAATAACATGTATGCAAGTTATGCATGCGCCTAAAGATAATCTTTTGTCACAAACTTTTAAAATGTACTAGAATTCTAGAAATATGGAAGTGGTTCCCTTTCACTAAGAATAATTGTCTTTACATTGTTTTAAATTTTGAATAAATATTTTCTTAATAATATTAAATAACGTGAATGTTACTATTTATTTAAAATGAATAAATGTTAAGGATTCAAAACAAAACAAAAAATCGTAAACTTTTCTAAGAAATAAGTATTTTTTTTTTTTAAGTAAAGTTTTAGATTAAAAATCTGGGGTGTTACAATCACCATCACTTGTAGACATGTTATGGAAAGGGAAATGGTCTCATGAAAAACCACATTTCTTGAAATGATGAATTTTCTTGTGGAAATATCATACAACTTGTAACCTTTAACACACACGTTAGCCCTAAGAGAAAATTTATTTGTGACTTGTGGTATAGTATAACAACATATGCCAAACAACCAAAAACTCTAAGATGATAATATGAAGGCATTTTGCAATAAAATAGTTCATAAGGGGACAATTTTCAGATTTAATGAAAGAACTCTATTTATTATATGAATTTAAGTTGACTTCCTACTTGATTTATTTAGATACATTTTATAACTTTTGATACACCTTTGTGAATTATTAAAAAAAAATTAATTTCTCTAAATCTTTTATTACAAAAAGATTTTAAATTTATATTTTATAATTATTAACTTATTATTTGGTTTAATCTTTATGTGGGATGAATTGGCTCCTTACACCAACATTTAGGTACTAACGATCTCGAAGAGTAGCATGAATTATATTTGTTTCGCGCACGTGCTTGGGAGAAAGAGGTACTTTAACTAAATAATAATATATATAGTGATAAGAACGATGTGGTACATTCTTTTTAATTTTATTTACTTTTTATCGCCAATTTTAAATAAAAATGCAGAGGTGGGATTTGTTTGTTAGGAAAAACTTGAATTATTTTGTTTTAAGAAGTGAAAATTTTCTACAATTAGCAAATTAACTTTGGTGTACTTTGCACAATAGTTTGAAACTTATTATCTAGTGATGGAAGCAAACTTTTCTATCCAATGTGGGACTTTAATATTTACATAGTTGAAAACTACTCAAAATATGAGAGTTTTTCAATGTTGGATTTCAAAAAAATTATTTACAACGTGGGACTTGAATTTAAAAACATGTTTCTTTTCACTTGAATTTATAAAATATATTTATTTTCAATATGAGACTTAAATTTTAAAACAAGTTTCTTTCCACTTAAATTTACAAAAAAATATTTATTTCCAATATATGACTTCAATAAATTTTTAAATTCACACAATAATATATAAATTATTTATGCTTCAACAAAAACGCTTGAAGTGTTGTACGCATCGCAAATAAAGTGACATCCTGCCTCTACTCTGGACCAAATAAACACTTTACCTCTAACAAAATGAACAGCTATAATAACTAAACACCATCTCTATATTTTAAATTAACTCTACGAATCATAATTATTACCACAAAAAAGAGTAAAAATGAAGTTCATATATAGCAATATACCGCATTAATTTATTACGAAAAGGTGCAATTTGCTTAAAACTCACGTAGGCAAGGATGTTACTTCGAAATCGTGAAGGGGCTTGGATTGTTTTGATGAACCCTATTTAATCTCTCAGAATCTGGTGGTGAGTTTGAAAGAGAGGAATTAAGCAATTAATAATAGTAATGGGTTATTATTACTGTCCAAAATGGTTCACTCTGATTTTATCAATGTGGGCTCTATTATCGTGTTCGGAATCAACAGAATATGTGGTTGGTGACAGTGTAAATTGGAGTTGGAAGGTTGTTTTTGGATCACAAGGGACCTCTCTTCCATTTCAAAGGACCCCTAGTCCCACCTATAAGTTACTAACCAAGTGGGCCTCTAGTCACAACTTCGTAATAGGCGATACTATTGGTAACTAATTTCATTCATGACTGATATTTGTGTTTTCTTATATAATGTGAAATAATAATATGTTGAAATGAATTATATATATTATAGTGTTTAAGTACGATTCAAGTGAATCGGTGATCACAGTAAAAAAGGGAGACTATACTTCGTGTAGAACATGGGGAAGAAATCACATAGTGACTTTTGGCGGGTATACGAGGGTGGTATTTTTCCAAAAAGGGACATATTATTTCATAAGTGGAAATAGGCGTTCTTGCAAACAGGGCTTAAAGGTCGCTATAAAAGTCACTTAACCTCCAATTTCTAAAAAAATAATATAATGTAAGATCTATAAGACTTATACTGAGAAATATCGATATTGTTATATATCTCACAATTATGAGCGAATTTCTTTACCATTCTATCTAGACAATAAAAATTAATGCAATGTATATTATTTTTAAACTCATTCATTTACGAAAAAAATATTTATGGGTATTTGTTCATATCAATTATATGTGATTTTTGACATCACCAATCCAACCAAATGTTGACAAATTTTATTATAAGGTTGAGAGAAAGTTGAATTTAGTGATAGGTTATATAAATCCCTTATTTAACATACAATATTGACTATATTTCCAAATAGACACGAAATACAAACTTAAAACAAACTAAATTTTATTAGATAATACTTAGTTTAACTTTTTAATTAGTCTTTTATAATTATATTGTAAATTTGATAGAGACATAATTGTAGTTTGTTTCTTTATAGTTAGTTAGATGGTTGTTACTATATTTATATATACACTTCAGATTATATATTGTATCAATTAATTCAATAATTATAATAATTAATAATAATAATAATAATAATAATAATGAGGTTATTAATTATATTTCTCTTGTATATACTTTAATTACAATGTTGTAATATGATGAGAAATCAAAATGCTGCGCTAAAACAATGAACAAAATAACTTCACACTCAAACAATATAATCATAAATGTTGACACTTAATTTTGTCCGAGTTTTATTTATTTTTTACTTTTTATTAAAAAAAGAAAGTAATAATAATAAAAATAATAATAATAATAATAATAATAATTAATAAAAATAAAGGAAACCGAAAAGAAATGAATTGATGGTCATAAAAATCGATGTAACAATGATCAAAATAAATAAATAAAAAACAAAAGAAATGGATTGATGGTCATAAAAATCAGTATAATGGTGATCAATTGAATAGAAAAGAAATCGAAGAAATGAATCAATAGCAATGAGAATCAGTATAATTAATGGTCAATTAAATGAAAAGAAACCGTAGAGAAATAGATTAATGATAATCAATTGACAATTATTCTCTTGTCTTTTGTAATCCACACTAAAAAGTTTATAAATAGTCCGCCACAAGAGACAAAAAGGAGAGGGAGAAAAAGGAAGATTCGAAACAGGAATTCGAGATAGGAATTGAGAGCACAAATAGATAAAAGAAAGAGAGAATAATAGAGAGAAAAGGGAGAAGTAATATTGGAATCAAGAGCTAGTTAAGAAAATTTCCAGTGCGGTAAACACTTAATTTTCTCCTTGTCTATTTTTTTTTGTTGACATTATTATTATTATAGAGTTTTTTTTTTTTACTATTCTGTGCACGTATGATATAAACAATAATATATTTTTTTTTCACGATTAAATTTTGGAATCAACTAATAAGAATCAATTTGATTGTTGAATAATTATTTATTTTTTTTAATCAAATTCGTGATTTCTCATCTCTATTGTGTTTTATTTTTTTGGGCGTTAGATCTTAAATTCTCTTATTATTATCACCGCCGGTTCGCGCCACATATGCGTCGCTGACTCGTGAATCTGCTTTTGAATTTTTATCCTTTACGGTTTATAAAAAATTAAAAATATAGTAAAAGTGTTTCCTTAAAATAAAACAATACGCAAATCAATATATAACATATCATTCTTATTATTATTATTATTATGTTATTAATTTATTTTGATATGTATATATATAAAGTAAAATTAATAATAAAATTGGTCAACATATAAAATTTTTTTATCTAAGAACTACGTGTGTTTTGATTTCCCTATTGCACCAAGGGATACGTAGGAGCAAGGTTTTTCCCTTGTCAAACCAAATTAATAAGAAATATTTTTTCTTCTTTTATTAATGTAAATAATTTATTTTTTTTATTACTCTTTTGGTGTAAAAATTAATAAATAAGTAAATAAATAAATAGTTTATATATAATTAATTATAAGGTAACCGTTTTAACGAACGTTGTAGGGTGGTAATACTTCCCTACTTGTAATCGACTCTCGAATTCAAATTTTTAGTTCAAAAATATTATTTTAGGTTTTACCCAATTTTTCCTTTAATAGAAAATAAAATTGGTGGCGACTCTTTTTTTCGCGGACAAACTGGACGCGACAGCTGGCGACTCTGCTGGGACTTTTGAAAGTCAAGCCCAATCTAATTAATTATATATAGTTATTTTATTATTTATTATTTTATTTATATTATCCTTATTATTATATTTTATTTTGTTATAATGTGAATATAATTATATGTGTTTTATCAATTTATTTTTATTGGGATGATTTTTTTTATCTTATTTATTTGTCTTTACACTACCCTAACACAACTCACACACTTATGAGTGAGCTCTATACTCGGGCTAAGTGCAAACCTAAGATAAGTTAGAGATTGTGTAATGATAATTTTCTGGATGTACATCCTGTTTGGTTGTCATGAAAGTCTCACCTAGAGTTGACTTTTTCTAGAATATTTCCATTTTAATAGTTTACCTATTAATTGGTTTAATATTTTAGAATTGAGTTGTGTGCTCTAGGAGTCAATTTAGAACTATAGAGTCACTCATAGTAAAGGTTCACAATAAAAAAACTATTAAATAAGAAAATAACCATCTATGGCATAATCATGTATGTTTCATCTTTTACTTCATTTTACAATATATTTTTCTTTTTTCTCATTTTTTTAGAAAAAATAATTGCATATTAGGAGATAGTAAAATGTTTCAGTTAAATGCATAATCATTTCATTCATTTTTTTTTACATTCTCATAACATTTTCCTTCAACAACAAAAAAAAGAGTATCGTGATACTCTTATCGTATTAACAAATAATGAGTCAAAAGATTGAATCTCATATATTAATGTAAAAATGGTTGGATTATACCAAAAAAAAATATTTAAAATTTATACATAAGAGATATGGAATAAAATATTTGAAAAAGTTAGAATTACAATTATCACAAGTTTTACAATTTTCACAAGTCACGCAATTTTCACAAGTTACACAAGTTTTAATAAGTTCACACAATTCAATACAATAAAATACATTTATTTTATGATTTTTATCTTTGTCCAAAACTTTCTTCTTGAAAAATGTATCAATTTTGTTATGTTTAAACATATTAATTAAACATCGTGTCACTCATAAAAAAATACACATATTAATTAAAATAATTCACAATTAAAAAATAGTATCACATTATATCATTTATCAATTATTAACGTATAAAAGTTTGCTGATAAGCAGTGGTTGAATTGCTAACTAGGATGTTAGAGTATGTGTGTTTGATATTAGTTAATTTATTATTTTTTATCTATGTATAAAATTTATTGTATTAATTTTATTAATATAAATTTTAAGATAAGAAGAACAAATTGAGCATAGATCAGAGTGGTACGTAGATGGAGAGGAGAGAGGCGAAATGCAAATCACTATTATTTTTATAATCTATTGTTATTATATATAAAAAATTGATAATATTATACATCAAAAGATGCAAGATGTTGTGGCCCCTGTCAGCTGCCGAGAAGATATATATTTTCATGAGATGATTAATTAGTGTAAGACCCATAGTTTTAAATTCTAATTTATGTATTTCAGTATATTTTGGTATTGAACTTTGAGGTTTTTTAACCAAGTTATTGATATTTTGTGAGTTTAATGCCCAAAAATATCTTTTTATCCTCCGATTAAAATAATTCGTCAATAAATAAATTAGATTAAGTTCGGTGAATCTTTTGTTGAAGAATTTAATTCTGGGCAGTGTTGTTAAAAATATCTCGAGTTGCTGAAAATTGTATATGTCAATTGAGTTGCAACGAGAGTATATATTTTTATCAAATGGTTTGAGAGGTTATGGGTGAAATGATAATTGCGATAAATATCTAGATATTTATCAAGTTATAATTAATATATATATATATATATATATATATGTTTGGAGGGAAAAGGAAAGGAAGGAAAAGAAGAAAAAAAAGGAAAGGAAGGAAAAACAAAGAAAGGAAAACACAAAAGTTTCCTCTCCCTGCCTCGCGAGAACCCATTCTCCCTTCTTCTTCCTCTTTTTCTTTCTTTGTTTTCTTTAGCTTCAAGAAAAGGAACCCAAGGCTTGATGGGTGAGAAGACAAGGATTTCTCAGCTTCATTCTTCTCCTTTGATTCACAAACGAAGAAAGACGGTGTTGGTGTTTTCAAAACCGTCAAACACAAACTTTCACTTTTCTTCTAGATCTAAGCTTCGTTTCATGAAGAGATATAAGGGAAATTTGTTCATCTCCACCCTACGGTGCTAGTGAACTAACTTTAGAAGCGACGTCGCGAGCGTAGATTTTATCGAAATTATTCGTGGTACCGTAATCGCTCGTTAAAGCTATCGTTAAGGTAAGGGCTCCTTCCAAACTTTTAGTTTGCATTTAGGGACTTATATGTGGTTGGGTGGAAAAGAAATTTGTTAGGGTTGAAGTGTAGATTTGAGGAAAATGAATTTAATGCTTTTATGGGTGAAATTTTAGAGTTGAGTTTTTGGTGATATTGATTAGTATTTTGTGGAAAATGAATTTAACTCATTTATGTGTGGTTTTGACGAAATGAAATTTGATGAGTTTGAGTGGTGGGTTGTGATGATTTGTGTTTGTCGTGTTTGATGTGTTCATTATTAATATTATAAATTTTCAGAGGTGTTTGTGTGGATTTTGTGGAAAAATGAATTGATGTGATTTGGTGTGAATTGTGGATTGAATTTGAGAATATGTCTGAGTATGCTCTGTGTGGAATTTGAAAATCATTAGAATTAAATGAGTATTAAAAATGGAGAATCTTTTAATATCTACATTTACGTAATGATTGTCGTGAAAATCGTTAGAGTTAAATGAGTATTAAAAATGGAGAATCTTTTAATATCTGCATTTACTTAATGATTGTCGTGGATAGAGTCAGAGTATGCTCATGCATTTCATAGTACATGACGATCGGATGGGCCATGGTGATAGTGGTGATCGGATGGGCCACGATATGATTCCATGTGATTTGTTGGTTCATCTTATCCTTGCAGGGATTGTCGCGACGTGTAAGGTCTGCGATAGACTGCACATTTTTGGTAAATCATGCTGACCCGTGATAGGTGGCACATCTGTAAATAGTACTTCGGCCTGTGATAGACGGTACATTTACGATTTACGTTTTTAGTAAATCGTGTTGACCCGTGATAGGTAGCACTTCGGTAATTTAGTACTTCGGTCTGTGATAGGCGGTACAATTATGATTTACGGCCTTTCGAGGAGGGTTTTGGTTTGGAATTCCGAGTCCATGCATTTTGACATATACGCATTGCATTAGGGTGTTTGGCACGTGAGTCGTGTTTGATTCAAGATTATGATTGAGTGTTTGAACTCAAGTTGTCATGGTGATTGTGTTATAATTGCCAAGTGTGGATGTTTTGGATCTGTGTGTAAGTCTGATTGATTGCAAAACCATTTTGAAACTCAAGTTGTCGTGGTGATTGTGCTATAATTGTTAAGTGTGAATGTTTTGAAATTGTGTGTAAGTGTGATTGATTGCAAAACCATTTCGAAACTCAAGTTGTCGTGGTGATTGCACTATAATTGCTAAGTGTGATTGTGTGGATTTGTGTGTAAGTGTTGATTGATTTGGAAACCCTTTTAAAAGCTGAATTTTGTTGTTTCTCTGCTGTTGTCTAATGTGTATTCGAATACAGACATGCTTTTTTGCTGCTGATTTATGTGTAGTCGAATACAGAAGGTTGTATTCGAATACATACATGTTGTTTTTGCTGTTGACTTATGTGTAGTCGAATACATAAGGCTGTATTCGAATACAGACATGTTGTTTTTGCTGCTGACTGCTGAAACATCATTGTATTCGAATACAGAGATGCTGCATTCGAATACAATAGTGCAGTTTTGTTAAAAACTTCATTTTTCAACCTTGTTTATGCATGTTTGGCATATGGAAACCCTTTTAAGGTGCATGCGAAGTTGAAAGGTTATTTTGTACATTTAAAAACTTAAATATTATGTATTAATTGTTAATTTCCGTTGGTGACCATTTACAACTACTGTGGAAATCTGTGCTTTGCCCTCAGATGAGAATCAGGATCTTCCCACCGGTTAGTACCCTGTGGATGGGAATGTAGTTGGACACACCTGACCGGAGTTGTGTCAGGAGGATCTTGCGGGGGCGCGTGAAGATTATCGGGGATGTATAGTTTTTGTAGAATGATCAGATTAGGTTGACGTATAGGGACTAGATGTATTTCTTTTTGGGTTGTGTTTATTTTAATTTCAAAGATTGTACCTATACCAATATTGTCAGCTCGACATTTTATTTTGATGGGTTCCATGTTCCACTTTTTGATGTGATGTGGGGAGCTAAAATTCTTGAGGTAGTGCTTTCGTACAGGTGTCTACCGAGAATACCCCAGGGGTATGAGCTATGTCTAATAAGCCTCATAGCCCTGGTGTATTTTGATGTATGAATACTTTGGATTTTGATTTCAAAAAATATTCCGCTGCTTGTAAATGTTTGTTGACTTTGTCGTTTTGTTACGACTTAAATATTTATCCAAAAGTATTTCCTTCTTCATTTCTTTGTTTTTATAAATTTGTTTAAAAAAAATACACTTGTGCTATTAAAAATCCGGGTGTTACAATTGGTATGACCCAAATATGTTAAATATTATATCGAAGTTTCATTACATATTGTTATTTTTGAATTTTGAAAAAACAATTTATACCACTGAAAATATTACTGAGTTGAGTTGCAGACTATGTCAATCTCGTTAAGATGTTTTGAGGCATTATCCAAATTGTGCAATACATACTATCAACGACGAATTCCTTAGGATAAAACAACTCAAATACACTGTATTAAACTTCGACTGCACCGTAGAAAACCATTATAGAATTACACTTTCAATATTACAGTTGAATGACTGCCACTCATAATATGGTACTAATATCACTCGAAAGAAAGAAAATAAATGAGTAAGAGAGGGGGAGAAGAGAAAAAAGCCTCAGATTTAGAGAGTTTTTTATGTGTTTTTCCAACTGAGGAGAACCCTCTATTTATACTATTTATAGAGGAAATCTGCAACTAAATCAGAGAAAGTCAATGATCCATTAGAACGTGTGCTCCAAGATTTTGACCTCAGAAATGTGCAACGTGAGACCAAAGATTAGGATTTTGATCGGTCAATAATAAACGCCCGAATTCATGAAGAAATACTGAGTTGAGTCGTGAACTATGTCAATCTCGTTAAGATGTTTTGAGGCATTGCCCAAATTGTGCAATACAAACTATCAACCACGAAGTCCTTAGAATAAAACAACTCAAATACACTGTATCAAAATTCAACTGCACCGTAGAAAACCGTTATTGAATTACACTATCAATATGACAGTCAAATGACTGTCACTCGTAATATGATACTAATACCACTCGAAAGAAAGAAAAAAATGAATAAGAAAGGGTGAGAAGAGAAAAAAGCCTCAGATTCAGAGAGTTTTTGGTGTATTTTTTCAACTGAGGAGAACCCTCTATTTATACTATTTATGGAGAAAATCTGCAACTAAATCAGAGAAAATCAACGGTCCATCAGAACGTGTGCTACAAGATTTTGACCTCAAAAATGTGCAACGTGAGACCAAAGATTAGAGTTTTGACTGGTCAATAACAAACATACGAATTCAGGAAGGAAGACTGTATCAGATATTAAATGTTGACTCGATGGAGGAAAATTACGTAATTAACGTATCATTAAGAGATAAAAATGCAAGCATTCATTTAATATTAAATAAATAAATAATTTATTAATTTTTCATATACTAAAAAATAATAAGCCACTTAGCCAAAGCCTAGTCAAGCCAGTTGAACGAACAACGTGATCAATTTTACATGCGTTCTTCTTCCTTTATAATATTGAGGTACCCTTTGGGACACACCCCAAGTTTCATAGCTCCACTTTATAAACATTACTGTGTGAGATATCCCTCAGATATAAGACTTTTTTTATTAACAACAACACTAACTCTCATTAATGTCATCATTATTTTCAACAATATTTGATTATTATCATAGGGTGAGTCATTGATTTAGTTTGTTCTCATGCTATAAATAGAGAATAAATGATTGTAATAATTACCAAGAAAATAAATAAATTAATTAATTTTTAAAATAGTTTAATCTTAATGTTTTAGTCACTTTTAATGTAATTTATTTTCGTTGTAACTACATCTTTGGTGATATCTTACATTAATATAAGAGAAATGCTTACATATTATTAGTATACCAAATATATAAATTTTGTATTAGAATTTTTTTTTCTCAAAAATTGTACATTCCATTTTTTTAATATGTCAAATTTTTATTGCAATTTTATTTTTATATTTTTCTCAATTCGTTAATTTAATAATTTTAATCTTTCATACAAATTTTTTAATTAAAAAATAATAATATAATTTCTTTTAAATAATATACATGAAACTACAATAAAATTTTTAAATAAGTCAATTTTAATTTTTCAAATTATTTA
>JBBPBS010000693.1:1320555-1331337 GCA_037974835.1 Cicer judaicum
TTTATTTTTTATAATTTAATTAATAAATTAATTAATACATTTAAATTATTTAATATTATAAATTTATATGTTACATTTGTAAAAATATAATAAATTATAATTTTTTTATTTTAAAAATCTAAAAAACTTAAAACAAATGTATTTTAAAATAAGAGGACATGTAATATGGATCGGTGTAATAAAATACTAAAATTATGATAAAATTAATATTAAACAAACTTCCATTAATTTATCATGGCTTTATAAATAAATACTTAAGCAGTTGTTATTTGACTGCTTTTATTGATCAAATCTCCCATTAAGTTCTCGTGATGTAATAAAAAATTCATTAAATCATTAGCTTTACTTGCTACTCCCTCGTGAACAACACATACATAAACAAAAGGGAAAATAATATTTTACAATTGAACAAAAACAAACGACTGACAACTAATTGAATGTTTTTATTGTTGTTTATAAAATCTTCTAGTCAAATAATTCCAACAAATAATCTTAGATTGATGCAAGCATGTAGTCATATTAAAATCGTTGTGAAGGCTTATAAATAATATCATATTTATTTTGAGGAATTCATAAAGTGTATGTTTTATATACCACATGAAGTTTATTAAAATTTAAACGAATTAATATAATTTTACAAAAGTTGCACCTTATAATTTTTATAAAGTTATATTAAGTGCATTGGGATATCCTTATCTAATAAACATTCGTAGCAAATAGTGCTCCCTTTACCTCAAATTATACTATGGAAAATCGAATCTAAGTCAAGCATAAATAAAAGTAAAGTGTGGATAAATTACAAGTAAAAATATATTTTAATTGATGTGTCTAAAATAATAATTAGAATGAGTATTTATATATTGAATATTAAGATCTAACTCCTATCAATCATGATGATTATGATAAAAATAAGACATAGTTACACTTTTGGTTCATGTATTTTAGCTGAATCACGAAAGTAGTCTCCTCATTTTGTTTCCCCCTAATTTTGGTTCAAAAACAAAATTTTGGTCTAAAATTTGATAAAATTTCATTGTTTAAAGTTGTACTACACCATTTATGATCATATATTTTAAATACAATTGTTGCAAATGAGTTCTTGAGGCATGGTGTGACTTAAATAAATGCACAAAAAAAAAATGAAATTTCATCAAGTTTTAGACTAAAATTCTGTTTAGAGGACTAAAATTGGAGGAAAAACAAAATATGAGACTACTTTCGCAATCAGCTAAAACAGGGGGACCAAAACTGCAACTAAGCTTAAAAATAAAAATTGCATTGTAACTGCCATTACTTGGATTTCCTTGTGTGGTTGTGTCTAAGATCGTGGCATGTCATTGTTCGCTTAGTATTCTCGTGTTTTGTGACATGTTTTATTGCTTGTGTGTGTTTCCCTCACTTTCATCATAATGTTTTTTGAAAAATAATTATCTTATGTTTATCCATTTATCTCTCACTTTATTTAATTCAAATTCAGGAAAACTACTTCAAAATGTCAAATTTAGTCAACATCATGGATATATGACCTAAAATTGTCATATACACATGATATTGCTAAGAAAGATTCAACTTTATAACCATTGGCTACCTTTCTATTCACACATTGTGATATCGACTTACTGTAAATTCAACTACTTGTCATTCTAGACCAAAAATTTAAAGATTTAATAACAATTTTAATCTCTATATTTTTTTATCAATTCACGAAATCAGTCCTCCAATTTTAAATGTTCACAAGTTTAGTTCTTTATTATAATTTTTTAACTAAAAAATAATGACGTAACATATTTTAAATGACGTGACATGTGATACATTGATGTAGAATGATTAACACATGAAATCACAATAAAATTATTTAAATATTTAACTTTCAACTTTAGAAATTTTTCATTTTTGTAGTTTATTTAATTATATATGAATAATTAAATAATGCATTTATATGATTCTATATAATGAAATTATATGCTACATCATTTAAAATATATCAAATTACATTTTTTTAGTTCAAAAATTTGAGGGAAAAATCAAATCTATCGATTTTTTAAAAAAAAGAGACCAATTGAATAAATTGGTGAAAATAAAATAGTCAAAATTGCAATTAAGTCACATTTAAAATATTTTTAAGAGTAAGAAATATGATTCATATATTTTCATATCCAATTGATATTTTTCAGATTTAAGAGCATTATATTGAAAATGTTTAGTCTCTTGCATCATTTTATTTGTTGATTTTAGATTTTCACACAATGTAACTAGGACGGTGCAAATGGTTTGAACTTTATTTTAAGTTCAGCGATAAGTATTAAATAAAATATTATAATCGAAATTATTAAAAGTCATATAATTTTTTTTAGAGTTGTTAAAAGTTATATAATTTTTTTTAGAATATCACACAATTCCTACATAGTAGACAAGTTAAAAAAGTTAGAATTTCAATTCTCACAAGTTTTACAATTTTTATAAGTCACAATTTTCACGAGTCACACAATTCTCACAGGTTTTTATAACTTCACACAATTCAATCAAATAAAATATATTTATTTTACGATTTTCATCTTTGTCAAAAAATTTCTTCTGAAAAAATGCATCAATTTTTTTATGTTTAAACATCGTGTCACTCCTAAAAAAATACACATATTAATTAAAACAATTCACAATTAAAAAATAACATCACACTATATCATATATCAATATATATAAAAGTTTGCTAATATTTTGATAATTGCATAAAAAATAATTTTATATATATATATAATACTATGACCCTGTCCGCTTTCTCGAAAATATTTACTTATCAAATTTATCTTATCAATAAATGCATTTTGTATTGTTTTCTTTTCCATCCTCACCCATTTTATATTTCATGATCCCTTACCAAACATTATCCCCGAAGCCGAGAAAACGACCCGCATGTTGAAGCTAAAAAACGACTCGCACCCGAAGCCGAGAAAACGATCCGCATGTTGAAGCCGGGAAAACGACTCGCATCCGAAGCCGAGTAAACGACCCGCATGTTAAAGCCAGGAAAACGACTCGCATCCGAAGCCGAGAAAATGACTCGCATCTTGAAGTTGGGAAGCACTCAAATATTTTAGTGATATTTTTGAGGGCTATATAGTGGCATCTGGAAGGGAAGCACTCAAGATAAAGGATTTTCTCATGTAAAGTTAGACTAGATATTAAATTAGCGGTTCGTAAGATATTGATATGATGTCTGGATGTCTTTAAAGAAAAAGGATGATTTTATTTTCGTCATAAAGAAATTAACTAAAATGTTTTGATTGTTTCTTTTGAGTAATACATTTATCTTGATGAATTTAATTATAGAGTTGTATTTTTATACCTTGATAAATATGTTGATAAATATGTTTGTAGTGAAAATGTTTAACGCCTTGTGTTATGACCCTTTTTTTCATGGTTGCTTAACTGGCTAGTGATTTGTACATTTCGGGCATCATTATCATGGTCATGACATACCATATACATCTTTGTGGATGCCTTAGTGGCTGATTTAATTTTCTTCATTGGTATGAGTGACTTATGTGTGGACGCCTTAGTGGCTAGCTATATCCGGATCATATATGTTTAGGAGCATGTATAACTTGCATACATTTGATTGTCATTTTTATTTTGATCTTATTATTTTCTCTAAGGTGACTTCCTACTTGATTTATTTAGATACATTTTATAACTTTTGATACACCTTTGTGAATTATTAAAAAAAATCAATTTCTCTAAATCTTTTATTACAAAAAGATTTTAAATTTATATTTTATAGTTATTAACTTATTATTTGGTTTAATCTTTCTGTGGGATGAATTGGCTCCTTACACCAACATTTAGGTACTAACGATCTCGAAGAGTAGCATGAATTATATTTGTTTCGCGCACGTGCGTGGGAGAAAGAGGTACTTTAACTAAATAATAATATATATAGTGATAAGAACGATGTGGTACATTCTTTTTAATTTTATTTACTTTTTATCGCCAATTTTAAATAAAAATGCGGAGGTGGGATTTGTTTGTTAGGAAAAACTTGAATTATTTTGTTTTAAGAAGTGAAAATTTTCTACAATTAGCAAATTAACTTTGGTGTACTTTGCACAATAGTTTGAAAATTATTATCTAGTGATGGAAGCAAACTTTTCTATCCAATGTGGGACTTTAATATTTACATAGTTGAAAACTACTCAAAATATGAGAGTTTTTCAATGTTGAATTTCAAAAAAATTATTTACAATGTGGGACTTGAATTTAAAAAACATGTTTCTTTCCACTTGAATTTATAAAAAATATTTATTTTCAATATGAGACTTAAATTTTAAAACAAGTTTTTTTCCACTTAAATTTACAAAAAAATATTTATTTCCAATATATGACTTCAACAATTTTTTAAATTCACACAATAATATATAAATTATTTATGCTTCAACAAAAACGCTTGAAGTGTTGTACGCATCGCAAATAAAATGACATCCTGCCTCTACTCTGGACCGAATAAACACTTTACCTCTTACAAAATGAACAACTATAATAACTAAACACCATCTCTACATTTTAAATTAACTCTACGAATCATAATTATTACCACAAAAAAGAGTAAAAATGAAGTTCATATATAACATTATACCGCATTAATTTATTACGAAAAGGTGCAATTTGCTTAAAACTCACGTAGGCAAGGATGTTACTTCGAAATCGTGAAGGGGCTTGGATTGTTTTGATGAACCCTATTTAATGTCTCATAATCTGGTGGTGAGTTTGAAAGAGAGGAATTAAGCAATTAATAATAGTAATGGGTTATTATTACTGTCCAAAATGGTTCACTATGATTTTATCAATGTGGGTTCTATTATCGTGTTCGGAATCAACAGAATATGTGGTTGGTGACAGTGTAAATTGGAGTTGGAAGGTTGTTTTTGGATCACAAGGGTCCTCTCTTCCATTTCAATGGACCCATAGTCCCACCTATAAGTTACTAACCAGGTGGGCCTCTAGTCACAACTTCGTAACAGGCGATACTATTGGTAACTAATTTCATTCATGACTGATGTTTGCGTTTTCTTATATAATGTGAAATAATAATATGTTGAAATGAATTATATACATTACAGTGTTTAAGTACGATAAAAGTGAATCGGTGATCCCAGTAAACAAGGGGGCCTATATTTCGTGTAGAATATGGAAAAGAAATCACATAGTAACTTTGGGCGGGTATACGAGGGTGGTATTTTTCGAAAAAGGGACATATTATTTCATAAGTGGAAATAAGAGTTCTTGCAAACTTGGCTTAAAGCTCGCTATAAAAGTCACTTAACCTCCAATTTCTAAAAAAATAATATAATGTAAGATCTATAAGACTTATAATGAGAAATATCGATATTGTTATATATCTCACAATTATGAGCGAATTTATTCACCATTCTATCTAGACAATAAAAATTAATGCAATGTATATTATTTTTAAACTCATTCATTTACGAAAAAAATATTTATGGGTATTTGTTCATATCAATTATATGTGATTTTTGACATCACCAATCCAACCAAATGTTGACAAGTTTTATTATAAGGTTGAGAGAAAGTTGAATTTAGTGATAGGTTATATAAATCCCTTATTTAACATACAATATTGACTATATTTCTAAATAGACACGAAATACAAACTTAAAACAAACTAAATTTTATTAGATAATACTTAGTTTAACTTTTTAATTAGTCTTTCATAATTATATTGTAAAGTTGATAGAGACATAATTGTAGTTTGTTTCTTTATAGTTAGTTAGATGGTTGTTACTATATTTATATATACACTTCAGATTGTATATTGTATCAATTAATTCAATAATTATAATAATTAATAATAATAATAATAATAATAATAATAATGAGGTTATTAATTATATTTCTCTTGTATATACTTTAATTACAATGTTGTAATATGATGAGAAATCAAAATGATGCGCTAAAACAATGAACAAAATAACTTCACACTCAAATAATATAATCATAAATGTTGACACTATATTTTGTCTGAGTTTTATTTAGTTTTTACTTTTTATTAAAAAAAGAAAGTAATTATAATAATAATAATAATAATAATAATTAATAAAAATAAAGGAAACCGAAAAGAATTGAATTGATGGTCATAAAAATCGATGTAACAATGATCAAAATAAATAAATAAAAAACAAAAAGAAATGGATTGATGGTCATACAAATCAGTATAATGGTTATCAATTGAATAGAAAAGAAATCGAAGAAATGAATCAATAGCAATGAGAATCAATATAATTAATGGTCAATTAAATGAAAAGAAACCGTAGAGAAATAGATTAATGATAATCAATTGACAATTATTCTCTTGTCTTTTGTAATCCACACTAAAAAGTTTATAAATAGTCCGCCACAAGAGACAAAAAGGAGAGGGAGAAAAAGGAAGATTCGAAACAGGAATTCGAGATAGGAATTGAGAGCACAATAAGATAAAAGAAAAGAGAGAATAATAGAGAAAAGAGAGAAGTAATATTGGAATCAGGAGCTAGTTAAGAAAATTTCCAGTGCGGTAAACACTTAATTTTCTCCTTGTCTATTTTTTTTTTGTTGACATTATTATTATTATAGAGTTTTTTTTTTACTATTCTATGCACGTATGATATAAACAATAATATATATTTTTTTTCACGATTAAATTTTGGAATTAACTAATAAGAATCAATTTGATTGTTGAATAATCATTTATTTATTTATTTTATCAAATTCGTGATTTCTCATCTCTATTGTGTTTTATTTTTTTGGGCGTTAGATCTTAAATTCTCTTATTATTATCACCGTCGGTTTGCGCCACATATGCGTCGCTGACTCGTGAATCTGCTTTTGAATTTTTATCCTTTACAGTTTATAAAAAATTAAAAAAATAGTAAAATCGTTTCCTTAAAATAAAACAATACGCAAATCAATATATAACACATCATTTTTATTATTATTATTATTATTATTATTATCATTATTATTATTATTATGTTATTAATTTATTTTGATATGTATATATATAAAGTAAAATTAATAATAAAATTGGTCAACATATAAAAAATTTCTACCTAAGAACTACGTGTGTTTTGATTTCCCTATTGCACCAAGGGATACGTAGGAGCAAGGTTTTTCCTTTGTCAAACCAAATTAATAAGAAATATTTTTTCTTCTTTTATTAATGTAAATAATTTATTTTTTTTATTACTCTTTTGGTGTAAAAATTAATAAATAAGTAAATAAATAAATAGTTTATGTATAATTAATTATAAGGTAACCGTTTTAACGAACGTTGTAGGGTAGTAATACTTCCCTACTCGTAATCGACTCCCGAATTCAAATTTTTAGTTCAAAAATATTATTTTAGGTTTTACCCAATTTTTCCATTAATAGAAAATAAAATTGGTGGCGACTCTTTTTTTCGCGCACAAACTGGACGCGACAGCTGGCGACTCTGCTGGAGACTTTTGAGAGTCAAGCCCAATCTAATTAATTATATATAGTTATTTTATTATTTATTATTTTATTTATATTACCCTTATTATTACTTTTTATTTTGTTATAATGTGAATATAATTATATGTGTTTTATCAATTTATTTTTATTGTGATAATTTTTTTTATCTTATTTATTTGTCTATACACTACCCTAACACAACTCACACACTTATGAGTGAGCTCTATACGCGGGCTGAGTGCAAACCTAAGATAAGTTAGAGATTGTGTAATGATAATTTTCTGGATGTACATCCTGTTTGGTTGTCATGAAAGTCTCACCTACAGTTGACTTTTTCTAGAATATTTCCATTTTAATAGTTTACCTATTAATTGGTTTAATATTTTAGAATTGAGTTGTGTGCTCTAGGAGTCAATTTAGAACTATAAGTCACCCATAGTAAAGGTTCACAATAAAAAAACTATTAAATAAGAAAATAACCATCTATGGCATAATCATGTATGTTTCATCTTTTACTTCATTTTACAATATATTTTTCTTTTTTCTCATTTTTTTAGAAAAAATAATTGCATATTAGGAGATAGTAAAATGTTTCAGTTAAATGCATAATCATTTCATTCATTTTTTTTTACATTCTCATAACATTTTCCTTCAACAACAAAAAAAAGAGTATCGTGATACTCTTATCGTATTAACAAATAATGAGTCAAAAGATTGAATCTCATATATTAATGTAAAAATGGTTGGATTATACCAAAAAAAAATATTTAAAATTTATACATAAGAGATATGGAATAAAATATTTGAAAAAGTTAGAATTACAATTATCACAAGTTTTACAATTTTCACAAGTCACGCAATTTTCACAAGTTACACAAGTTTTAATAAGTTCACACAATTCAATACAATAAAATACATCTATTTTATGATTTTTATCTTTGTCCAAAACTTTCTTCTTGAAAAATGTATCAATTTTGTTATGTTTAAACATATTAATTAACATCGTGTCACTCATAAAAAAATACACATATTAATTAAAATAATTCACAATTAAAAAATAGTATCACATTATATCATTTATCAATTGTTAACGTATAAAAGTTTGCTGATAAGCAGTGGTTGAATTGCTAACTAGGATGTTAGAGTATGTGTGTTTGATATTAGTTAATTTATCATTTTTTATCTATGTATAAAATTTATTGTATTAATTTTATTAATATAAATTTTAAGATAAGAAGAACAAATTGAGCATAGATCAGAGTGGTACGTAGATGGAGAGGAGAGAGGCGAAATGCAAATCACTATTATTTTTATAATCTATTGTTATTATATATAAAAAATTGATAATATTATACATCAAAAGATGCAAGATGTTGTGGCCCCTGTCAGCTGCCGAGAAGATATATATTTTCATGAGATGATTAATTAGTGTAAGACCCATAGTTTTAAATTCTAATTTATGTATTTCAGTATATTTTGGTATTGAACTTTGAGGTTTTTTAACCAAGTTATTGATATTTTGTGAGTTTAATGCTCAAAAATATATTTTTATCCTCCGATTAAAATAATTCGTCAATAAATAAATTAGATTAAGTTCGGTGAATCTTTTGTTGAAGAATTTAATTCTGGGCAGTGTTGTTAAAAATATCTCGAGTTGCTGAAAATTGTATATGTCAATTGAGTTGCGACGAGAGTATATATTTTTATCAAATGGTTTGAGAGGTTATGGGTATATATGTGTGTGTGTGTGTGTGTTTGGAGGGAAAAGGAAAGGAAGGAAAAACATAGAAAGAAAAACACAAAAGTTTCCTCTCCCTGCCTCGCAAGAACCCATTCTCCCTTCTTCTTCCTCTTTTGCTTTATTTGCTTTCTTTAGCTTCAAGAAAAGGAACCAAGGCTTGGTGGGTGAGAAGACAAGGATTTATCAGCTTCATTCTTCTCATTTGATTCAAAAACGAAAGAAAGACGGTGTTGGTGTTTTCAAAACCGTCAAACACAAACTTTCACTTTTCTTCTAGATCTATGCTTCGTTTCGTGAAGAGATATAAGGGAAATTTGTTCATCTCCACGCTACGGTGCTAGTGAACTATGTAACACCTCAATTTCTCTTTACCTTATTTTAAATAGTATAATGATACAATACTATATTTTTATTTTATTTTTATATATGAGTGTTAATATGTGTTTTAATTGGTATCTTTAACACTAATAAAATGGGTTAATGATAAGAATAACTATAGTCATAATAATAATAAATAATAATAATAATAATAATAATAATAGTAACCATTACAATAAATAATAATAATAATAATAATAATAATAATAATAATAATAATAATAATAACTCTAGTAGTGAGAATGGGCAATGGCCACAAAAAGCCCATGTTTTCTAGCAGGCCATGATCACCAACCCTAAGTTACCCACATATATATACATGTAGAAGAGATAGGCTAAATAGGTTTTAAAAAAAATTATGTTGTGCTTTCCATTCCAATTCCAAAGCGTACTTTCCCTTCCAAGCACAGTGTGTTAATTTCCAAAAAAAAAAAAAAGAGAGAAGAAAGAAGGATTTGTTGTTGCCGTATTGCCTCTAGCCTTGTTTCATTAACCAAATATCAGGTACACCTTCCCAATTCTATCAATTATTTTAAAATAAGGCACTTATATCAATATAGGGCTGTTGATCAAAGCATGGTAATGTTGAATAGTATGTACAAGGTCCTAGTTATTATATCGAATTATACGAGTACATAACATATATGCCGTTATTTCAATTTTTAGTAATATTTAAGCGTATGATCACATCATCGTAACACTAAGCATGTGTCCCTTTATTCTAAATTTTAGGATTAGACATACCACTGAACTATGTTACTGAATGTATATTCAAAATTAACTTAATTTACTTATTTATTTATTCAATTACTAAATTATGTATTTATTTATTTATTTATTTATCATTTATTTTATTATTTATTTACTCAATTACTTATTTATTTTATTATTTATTTTATTATTTATTTATTTATTTAATTATTATTTATTTATTAATTTACGTATTTATTTATTAGTAAATTTTTATTAATTCATTTTATTATTTAATTATTCATTTACTTATTTATTTATTTATTTATCATTTATTTTATTATTTATTTATTCAATTACTTACTTATTTATTTTGTTATTTATTTATTTACTTATTTATTGTTTATTTATTAATATACGTACTTATTTATTTAAAAATCTTCAGATCATAAGCCATTATACCCAATCGTAGCTTTTCCTAATTCTAT
>JBBPBS010000693.1:1331928-1379857 GCA_037974835.1 Cicer judaicum
TTATTTTATTATTTATTTATTCGTTTACTTATTTATTTATTATTTATTTTATTATTTATTTATATATTTACTTATTAACGTATTTACTTATTTATTTATTTATTTACTTATTTATTTATTATTTCTTTATTCATTTACTTATTTATTTATTTTATTTATTATTTTATTATTTATTCATTTACTTATTCGTTTATTTATTATTTATTTTATTTATTCATTTACTTATTTGTTTATTTATTATTTATTTTGTTGTTTATTTATTTATTTATTATTCATTTATTCATAGTAAGTAATTTATTTGTATTTGGTGGTGGTGTGACTATAATTCCTTTGCGGACTATTAGAGACGACGAACGACAAAGAAACGACCCGTTAGCAGATCAGATTCATTGGACGAAATCTTCAATCGAGGTAAGGGGTGGGATGAGGTTCGATTTTATGAGTATAAAATAACGTGAGATGAACGGGAATGCTGAAGTTCCCAAATGTTCATTCGGGGCTTACTACGTACAGTTGAGCCCTATTGAGTAATAATAATTAATTAATAAAATGTTAATGGTAATAGTGAGGATTAAAATATAATCTAGTAACCTATAGAATTTCCGTGAATTTATTTATATCAATATTGTATGCTGTCTGATTTTATGAAATCTTATGCTGATTGTTAATGTATGAATGATGTGTACTCGAATGCTTTGTTACTTGATTGAATTTGTGATATTACTAGAATGTGTCACCTATTGAATTCCTCATTATGTGATTGATGCAATAGGATTGTGTATTGTGAGTAGTGTAAACCAAATATTGTGATTTTATTGTGATTGACTGATAAAGATATATAATGATGATATATTATGAAGTGATATTGAAACTTATTCAGTTGTGATGATCGAGTAAGTATGAGATACATGTTGTAGATTTTGGAGTTAGGATTATTTTGTCATCATATAGGGAGGGTCTGACAAACCTAGGGATTCGGGGAAGTACAACTGAATGAGCCTGATCGTGGAGGGCTACAGTCGAACTTTAAGGTAAGACTGATAGACCTTGGGGGTACACCTAGTGGGGAATTCCTAAGTGGATTAGTGGGTTATTCCCTAAGGTCGGGACCTACCGTGCAACACAAGAGTACCCCGATTGTCGCGTATATGTGTCTCGGGTTGAGTTGAGGGGATCTATGAGGACTTGGCCATTCTTGAATTGTCCGTCCACTCTTGTAGTGGCATAGTATCAGGCCTCCTAACCAAGTACTTTAGAGTAGAATGGTACCAAATGATGAAGTATAGAGTATAGGACATGCATAGCATTTCATTATTTCGATTGTCTTATTATGAATGGATTTGATAAGTCGCTGATATTATACACTTGATTTTTTTGGAAATTGTGATAATTTGATTGTTTGCGTGTTCTCCTCGTGTATTTTATACTGTTACATAATTTCGATACTCACCCCTCGTTGTTTGTGTTTGGCGTTTGCGACGGACGCAGGCGAGCTGTAAGTTGCAGGTGATGAATAATGCCATCAGAGAGGCAGAAGCTGTCGTGTCTTGGAGACTCTATTTATATGCATTCTATTGATGTTATTTTGAGTATTTTTAATTTGAGAATTCCCGCTCTGATAGTGACATCGGGTGGGGACTTTATTTACACTGAATTTAAAACATAAGTACGTGTACTTTAAAAAAAAAAAGATTTTGTTGTTTGATATTATGATTCCGATTTCATTATGTTGATGGAAATTTTGAATTTATGTGACATGTTTATGATTATGTGATATTCTTTATCTTAAAAAAAACAACAACAACAAAAAAATTATTTGGGGTTTAGGGTGTCACATTAGTGGTATCAGAGCTGGTCTGCCCAATCAGACCGTAAATGTGTTATGTGTTCGCTATGTTTCCTTGTGTACTATGTTATGTATCTTGTAGTTATGGTCATTATTGTGTTAGTGTTGTAGAGCTAAGTTAGTTCCTCACTTACCTAAGTGTCTCACTATATTCGATTGGCTTATCTGATTGATGTAGGTAGTGATGGCTAGTGGAAGGAATGATGTTGCGATTGCTGAGGCTCTAGAGTCCATGGCAGGAGTTACAGTGCAGGCTCTCCAAGCTTTGGCTGAATCTCAAGCTACTGCACAAGCCTCTGCGCAAGCTGCTGCCCAAGCTGCACAGATTGCTGCTCAAGCTATTGCTCAAGCTACTAGCTACAGGGGTGGCCAAGGAAATGTGCAAATAAATGAATTCATGGTGATGGATCGATTTCACAAGGCTAACCCCCATCATTTGAAGGTCACTATAATCCTGATGGAGCTCAAAAGTGGTTACAAGAAGTTGAGAAAATTTTCAGAGGAGTGGCATGTCCCGAAGGTTAGAAAGTGCATCTTGGTACCTTTATGTTGACGGAAGAAGCTGAACATTGGTGGGATAATGCACGCCAACGTTTAGAGAATGCAGGGACTGTAATTACTTGGGCTATATTCAAGAACATGTTTCTAATTAAGTATTTCCCTGAAGATATTCGTAATAGAAAGGAGATGGAATTTGTTAAATTAGAACAGGGGAATATGTCAGTGGTGGAGTATGCTGCTAAGTTTGAGGAATTATCTAGGTACTATCCACTATATGTTGGAGAAGCAGGAGAAAAGTCTAAGTGCATCAAGTTTGAAATGGGACTCAGGCTAGAGATCAAAAAACAGGTTGGAATGCAAGAGATTCGCAACTTTCCTACCCTAGTGAATAAGAGTAGGATTTATGATGAGGATAGCCGTGCTGAGAAGGCACATTACCGAAACACTGGAATCATGAAGGACAAGAGGCCTATGCATCATAATAGAGGAAAACCTTATTCTTTCCCTCCAAGTAGATCTGGAAGTCGTTTGAATTATCAACAACATAGTTTTTCAGCTGGAAAAGGAGCTAGTAGTGGTAACGGAAAAGGAAATGGGAACAGTTATAGTTATGGGAGTGGTAGAGGAAACCCCCATGGACGAGGAGTTAGTAGCGGAAATAGTAACAACATGAGTCAAGTCTCGCGCAACAACAATGGTAATAATGGTTATCTAGCTACTCCTATCCGATGTAGCAGGTGTGAAAAGCAGGGTCACATGACATATGAATGTAGAGATGCTGGAATTACTTGTTTTAATTGTCAACAACAAGGCCACATTAGCACCACATGCCCTTACCCAAGGAAGACTCCACAGCCTGGAAACCAAAGTTCCCAAGCCAGCCGACCTAAATCCAATGGAAGAGTCTTTGCCCTCAGTGGTGCAGGAGCGTCTGAGAAAGACAACTTGATCCAAGGTACATGTCTCATAAGTGATACTCCTTTATTTGTACTATTTGATTGTGGTGCCACTCATTCTTTTGTTTCTCTTGATTGTGTTAGACGTTTAGGACTACATGTATCTCGTTTACAGTATGATTTGATTGTGAATACCCCAACTAGTGATTCTGTTGATACCTCTAGTATTTGTCTTGACATTTCTATCCATGTGTGTGGAAGGGACATACGAGTTGACTTAGTGTGTCTACCTTTGCGTTTGGTTGATGTGATTCTTGGTATGGATTGGCTATCTGCCAACCGTGTCCGCATAGATTTTTTTAGTAAAACCATTGAATTCATGGAGTCAGAAGAGAGGGATAAGCCTAGCAATATATCCACCAACCAAGTGAAGGCACTCTTGAAAGAAGATGCCCAGTTATACATGATCCTTGCCTCATTGGAATTTGAAGAAAAAGTGGTAATACGAGATGTTCCTATTGTGTGTGAATTCCCTGAAGATGTCACTAGTTTACCACCAGAGCGTGAAATTGAGTTTAGCATTGACCTTGTACCAGGTACTGGACCCATATCCATGGCACCGTATAGGATGTCTCCTTTAGAATTGTCTGAGCTTAAGAAACAATTAGAAGAGCTTTTAGATAAAAAATTTATAAGGCCTAGTGTTTCACCATGGGGTGCACCTGTGTTGTTGGTTAAGAAAAAGGATGGCTCTATGAGGTTATGCGTAGATTACCGTCGACTTAATAAAGTGACAATCAAGAATAAGTATCCGCTACCTAGGATAGATGACCTTATGGATCAATTGAGAGGATCATGTGTGTTTAGTAAGATCGATCTGAGATCAGGTTACCATCAGATCCGAGTGAAACCTTCTGATACCCCTAAGACCGCCTTTAGGACCCGTTATGGCCATTACGAATATTTGGTTATGCCTTTTGGTGTGACTAACGCACCAGCAGTGTTTATGGATTACATGAATCGGATCTTTCATCCTTACCTAGACTCTTTCGTGGTTGTGTTTATAGATGATATCTTAGTGTACTCTAAGACTAAGGAAGAACATGGTGAACATCTAAGGATAGTCTTGAAAACCCTTAAGGAGAAACAATTATTTGCCAAGTTGTCTAAGTGTGAATTTTGGTTAGAGGAAGTAAGTTTCCTAGGACATATAATTTCAAAAGGTGGAATAGTTGTTGATCCTACCAAAGTGGAGAGTGTCTTAGAATGGAAAACACCTAAATCAGTGGCTGAGATTAGGAGTTTCCTAGGATTGGCAGGTTATTATCGTAGGTTCATAGAAGGATTCTCCAGATTGGCCTTACCTTTGACTAAGTTGACCCGTAAAGGGGAATTGTTCGTGTGGGATACTCATTGTGAGAATAGTTTCCAAGAGCTTAAGAAACGATTGACCTCTGCACCAATCTTAGTATTACCTGACCTGAGTGAACCTTTTGTAGTATACTGTGATGCGGGTGGTTCCGGATTAGGTGGAGTACTTATGCAGGATGGAAAGGTAGTAGCATATGCTTCTAGGCAACTGAAGATTCATGAGAGAAACTACCCTACCCATGACCTAGAACTAGCAGCAGTTGTCTTTGTACTTAAGATGTGGAGACATTATTTATATGGATCTAGATTTGAGGTTTTTAGTGACCATAAGAGCCTTAAGTATCTTTTTGATCAGAAGGAATTGAACATGAGACAACGTAGGTGGATGGAATTCCTTAAAGATTTTGATTTTGAGCTTAAATATCATCCTGGAAAGGCCAATGTAGTGGTAGATGCCTTGAGTAGAAAGACTTTGAGTGTGTCCGCCTTAATGGTTAAGCATAGTGAGTTGTTGGAACAATTTAGAGACCTTAGTTTAGTTTGTGAAGTGACACCATAAAGTATTAAATTGGGGATGTTGAAGGTAACTAGTGGACTATTGGAAGAGATTGAAAAGAGTCAGAAGTTGGATTTATATCTTTTAGATAAGTTACAGTCGATTGACCAAGGGAGAGAACCTGACTTTAAAATAGGTGTGGATGGAATTTTGAGATTTAAGGAGAGGATTTGTGTTCCCGATGTAGAGGAGTTAAGAAAGATGATCTTAGAAGAAGGACATAGGAGTTGTCTAAGTATTCACCCTGGAGCCACAAAGATGTATAAGGACCTCAAGAAGATATTTTGGTGGCCTAAAATGAAAAGAGACATTGCTGAGTTTGTGTATGCTTGTCTGACTTGCCAAAAATCTAAAGTAGAACACCAAAAACCTTCAGGTTTGATGCAACCTTTGAGTATTCCCGAATGGAAGTGGGATAGCATCTCTATGGACTTTGTGGTAGGCTTACCTCGAACTCCAAGAAGGTACGATAGCATTTGGGTCATTGTGGATAGATTAACTAAGTCTGCTCACTTTATTCCGATAAACATAACTTATTCTATGGAAAGGTTAGCTGAAATATATATAAAGGAAATTGTGAAGTTGCATGGAATCCCATCAAGTATAGTCTCGGACAGAGACCCTAGGTTTACCTCTAAGTTTTGGCAAGGTTTACAAAGTGCTTTAGGTACGAACCTTAAGATGAGTTCAGCATACCACCCACAGACAGATGGTCAAACTGAGCGAACCAATCAATCCCTAGAAGACTTGTTAAGAGCTTGTGTGTTGGAACAAAATGAAAGTTGGGATAGCTTTTTGCCACTTATAGAATTTACCTATAACAATAGTTTCCACTCTAGCATTGGAATGGCCCCTTTTGAAGCTTTGTATGGGAGAAGATGTAGGACCCCTATGTGTTGGTTTGAGACAGGTGATAACCTTGTGTTAGGACCTGAGATTGTTCAACAAACTACTGATAAAGTAAAAATGATTCAAGAAAAAATGAGAGCATCTCAAAGTAGGCAAAAGAGTTATCATGATAAAAGAAAGAAAAACCTCGAATTTCAAGAAGGTGATCATGTATTTCTGAGAGTTACTCCAACAACTGGGGTTGGTCGAGCGTTAAAAATGCGAAAGCTTACACCTCGGTTTATAGGACCTTACCAAATTCTCAAACGTGTCGGTAACGTAGCATATCAGATCGCGTTGCCTCCGTCTCTTTCTAATCTCCATAGTGTCTTTCATGTGTCTCAACTTCGCAAGTACATTTTCGATCCCTCACACGTGATTGAGTCAGACAAGGTCCAAATAAAAGAGAATCTAACTTTTGAGACCTTACCGCTACGGATTGAGGACCAAAAGACCAAAGAATTAAGGGATAAGGCGATTTCATTGGTTAAGGTTGTCTGGGGAGGTGCTACTGGTGAAAGTGCTACGTGGGAGGTCGAAAGTCAGATGCGCGATTCTTATCCCGAACTATTTTCGTCAGATAAATTTCAAGGACAAAATTTTCTCCAACAGGGGGAGAAATGTAACACCCCAATTTCTCTTTACCTTATTTTAAATAGTATAATGATACAATACTATATTTTTATTTTATTTTTATATATGAGTGTTAATATGTGTTTTAATTGGTATCTTTAACACTAATAAAATGGGTTAATGATAAGAATAACTATAGTCATAATAATAATAATAGTAACCATTACAATAAATAATAATAATAATAATAATAATAATAATAACTCTAATAGTGAGAATGGGCAATGGCCACAAAAAGCCCATGTTTTCTTGCAGGCCTTGATCACCAACCCTAAGTTACCCACATATATATATGTAGAAGTGATATGCTAAATAGGTTTTAAAAAAAAATTTGTTGTGCTTTCCATTCCAATTCCCAAGCGTACTTTCCCTTCCAAGCATAGTGTCGTGCACACACATTGGTAATTGCCAAAAACAAGCCTTATACATTGTTAATTTCCAAAAAAAAAAAAAAAAAGAGAAGAAAGAAGGATTTGTTGTTGTCGTATTGCCTCTAGCCTTGTTTCATTAACCAAATATCAGGTACACCTTCCCAATTCTAGCAATTATTTTAAAATAAGGCACTTATATCAATATAGGGCTGTTGATCAAAGCATGGTAATGTTGAATAGTATATACAGGGTCCTAGTTATTATATCGAATTATACGAGTACATAACATATATGCCGTTATTTCAATTTTTAGTAATATTTAAGCGTATGATCACATCATCGTAACACTAAGCATGTGTCCCTTTATTCTAAATTTTAGGATTAGACATACCACTGAACTATGTTACTGAATGTATATTCAAAATTAACTTAATTTACTTATTTATTTACTATTTATTTATTCAATTACTAAATTATGTATTTATTTATTTATTTATTTATCATTTATTTATTTATCATTTATTTTATTATTTATTTACTCAATTACTTATTTATTTTATTATTTATTTTGTTATTTATTTATTTATTTAATTATTATTTATTTATTAATTTACGTATTTATTTATTAGTAAATTTTTATTAATTCATTTTATTATTTAATTATTCATTTACTTATTTATTTATTTATTTATTTATCATTTATTTTATTATTTATTTATTCAATTACTTACTTATTTATTTATTTACTTATTTATTGTTTATTTATTAATATACATACTTATTTATTTAAAAATCTTCATTTACGATTTACATTTGTAAATAGGTGGCACATCTGTAAATAGTACTTCGGCCTGTGATAGACGGTACATTTACGATTTACGTTTTTAGTAAATCGTGTTGACCCGTGATAGGTAGCACTTCGGTAATTTAGTACTTCGGTTTGTGATAGGCGGTACAATTATGATTTACGGCCTTTCGAGGAGGGTTTTGGTTTGGAATTCCGAGTCCATGCATTTTGACATATACGCATTGCATTAGGGTGTTTGGCACGTGAGTCGTGTTTGATTCAAGATTATGATTGAGTGTTTGAACTCAAGTTGTCATGGTGATTGTGTTATAATTGCCAAGTGTGGATGTTTTGGATTTGTGTGTAAGTGTGATTGATTGCAAAACCATTTCGAAACTCAAGTTGTCGTGGTGATTGTGCTATAATTGTTAAGTGTGAATGTTTTGGAATTGTGTGTAAGTGTGATTGATTGCAAAACCATTTCGAAACTCAAGTTGTCGTGGTGATTGCACTATAATTGCTAAGTGTGATTGTGTGGATTGTGTGTAAGTGTTGATTGATTTGGAAACCCTTTTAAAAGCTCAATTTTGTTGTTTTTCTGTTGCTGTCTAATGTGTATTCGAATACAGACATGATTTTTTGCTGCTGACTTATGTGTAGTCGAATACAGAAGGTTGTATTCTAATACATACATGTTGTTTTTGATGTTGACTTATGTGTAGTCGAATACATAAGGCTGTATTCGAATACAGACATGTTGTTTTTGCTGCTGACTGCTGAAACATCATTGTATTCGAATACAGAGATGCTGCATTGAATACAATAGTGCAGTTTTGTTAAAAACTTCATTTTTCAACCTTGTTTATGCATGTTTGGCATATGGAAACCCTTTTAAGGTGCATGCGAAGTTGAAAGGTTATTTTGTACATTTAAAAACTTAAATATTATGTATTAATTGTTAATTTCCGTTGGTGACCCTTTACAACTATTGTGGAAATCTGTGCTTTGCCCTCAGATGAGAACCAGGATCTTCCCACTGGTTAGTACCCTGTGGATGGGAATGTAGTTGGACACACCTGACCGGAGTTGTGTCAGGAGGATCTTGCGGGGGCACGTGAAGATCATCGGGGATGTATAGTTTTTGTAGAATGATCAGATTGGGTTGACGTATAGGGACTAGATGTATTTCTTTTTGGGTTGTGTTTATTTTAATTTGAAAGACTGTACCTATACCAATATTGTCAGCTTGACATTTTATTTTGATGGGTTCCATGTTCCACTTTTTGATGTGATGTGGGGAGCTAAAATTCTTGAGGTAGTGCTTTTGTAAAGGTGTCTACCGAGAATACCCCAGGGGTATGAGCTATGTCTAATAAGCCTCATAGCCCTGGTGTATTTTGATGTATGAATACTTTGGATTTTGATTTCAAAAAATATTCCGCTGCATGTAAATGTTTGTTGACTTTGTCGTTTTGTTACGACTTAAATATTTATCCAAAAGTATTTCCTTCTTTATTTCTTTGTTTTTATAAATTTGTTTAAAAAAAAATACACTTGCGCTATTAAAAATCCGGGTGTTACAATTGGTATACCCCAAATATGTTAAATATTATATCCAAGTTTCATTACATATTGTTATTTTTGAATTTTGAAAAAACAATTTATACCATTGAAAATATTACTGAGTTGAGTTGCAGACTATGTCAATCTCGTTAAGATGTTTTGAGGCATTATCCAAATTGTGCAATACATACTATCAACGACGAATTCCTTAGGATAAAACAACTCAAATACACTGTATTAAACTTCGACTGCACCGTAGAAAACCATTATAGAATTACACTTTCAATATTACAGTTGAATGGTTGCCACTCATAATATGGTACTAATATCACTCGAAAGAAAGAAAATAAATGAGTAAGAGAGGGGGAGAAGAGAAAAAAGCCTCAGATTTAGAGAGTTTTTTATGTGTTTTTCCAACTGAGGAGAACCCTCTATTTATACTATTTATAGAGGAAATCTGCAACTAAATCAGAGAAAGTCAATGATCCATCAGAACGTGTGCTCCAAGATTTTGACCTCAGAAATGTGCAACGTGAGACCAAAGATTAAGATTTTGATCGGTCAATAACAAACGCCCGAATTCATGAAGGAATACTGAGTTGAGTCGCGAACTATGTCAATCTCGTTAAGATGTTTTGAGGCATTGCCCAAATTGTGCAATACAAACTATCAACCACGAAGTCCTTAAAATAAAACAACTCAAATACACTGTATCAAAATTCAACTGCACCGTAGAAAACCGTTATTGAATTACACTATCAATATGACAGTCAAATGACTGTCACTCGTAATATGATACTAATACCACTCGAAAGAAAGAAAAAAATGAATAAGAAAGGGTGAGAAGAGAAAAAAGCCTCAGATTCAGAGAGTTTTTGGTGTATTTTTTCAACTGAGGAGAACCCTCTATTTATACTATTTATGGAGAAAATCTGCAACTAAATCAGAGAAAATCAACGGTCCATCAGAACGTGTGCTACAAGATTTTGACCTCAAAAATGTGCAACGTGAGACCAAAGATTAGAGTTTTGACTGGTCAATAACAAACATACGAATTCAGGAAGGAAGACTGTATCAGATATTAAATGTTGACTCGATGGAGGAAAATTACGTAATTAACGTATCATTAAGAGATAAAAATGCAAGCATTCATTTAATATTAAATAAATAAATAATTTATTAATTTTTCATATACTAAAAAATAATAAGCCACTTAGCCAAAGCCTAGTCAAGCCAGTTGAACGAACAACGTGATCATTTTACATGCGTTCTTCTTCCTTTATAATATTGAGGTACCCTTTGGGACACACCCCAAGTTTCATAGCTCCACTTTATAAACATTACTGATGTGAGATATTCCTCAGATATAAGACTTTTTTTATTAACAACAACACTAACTCTCATTAATGTCATCATTATTTTCAACAATATTTGATTATTATCATAGGGAGAGTCATTGATTTAGTTTGTTCTCATGCTATAAATAGAGAATAAATGATTGTAATAATTACCAAGAAAATAAATTAATTAATTAATTTTTAAAATAGTTTAATCTTAATGTTTTAGTCACTTTTAATGTAATTTATTTTCGTTGTAACTACATCTTTGGTGATATCTTACATTAATATAAGTGAAATGCTAACATATTATTAGTATACCAAATATATAAATTTTGTATTAGAATATTTTTTTTCTCAAAAATTGTACAATCCATTTTTTTAATATGTAAATATTATTTATAGAATTTTTGAACATATTCTGAAACCACTTGTTAGCATGTCCCTTAATTTAATTATGAAGAGAATGAGATATGTTTTTTGAAAGAAAAAAACGAAGAAGGTATAAATGTGTCCGAACAAATAATTTACCTGTCATAAATTCTTTTTAATTTCTTTGAAAAGTACACATGAAAATGTGTCATATATGGCAAAATATGTCAAATTTTACTTCTTTACCAACACTTTATTATTTGTCTTCATAGTCTATTTACGGTAACTGTTATGGATAGAAATATTTTAAACTCTGATCACTAGTATAAATAAAAATGAACTACTTTTGAATTATTTAATATTGTTGATCTACATATATCTTTTATTTAATTTAAAATACTTAATACTTATAGTCAAATATTTGATATTAAAAGTAGACGAATTAATAAATTTAATTGATATTTTCCATAAAGTAGATTTTTTTTTTACTTATAATAATAATGAAAGAGAATAATTTTATCTATAAAAAAAGGCCCAACTTCCCATTTCTCTGTAATTAATTAAATGTCTCAACATCAACAAGTTGTCTTGTGACCTTGTCTCCAACTAATAGTCTCAAGTTTCTTTGGAAAACACAAAACACAAAGATGTCTATTTCTTCCAATGGCAAAATTGATTTCTCCCTAGAGATTCCCACCATCAAGTTCACCAAGCTCTTCATCAATGGAGAATTTGTTGATTCTCTTTCAGGTTCTTCATTAATTTTACATCTTCTCTCATTTCTTTATTCTTTTTCTTCCATAACTCCCCTTTATTTTAAGTTTTTTCTATAGTTTAATTTTCATTTTTCCTCAAGCTTATCATACTTTCTAGATTAATTGTTTTCAATCTTATTTTTATTTCTTGTCGTTAAACAACTTAATTGCAAAACTCTCATACACTAAATATTAATAAATAAAATATTACAAGTTTGAATCTTTTACTATTTGAATTGATTTATTAATGTTTTTTTTGTTGTTGTTGAGTTTTATTTTCTTCCTTGGTTTTTTGACATGAAAGTGGAATGCTAACGCACAATTTACACATAAATTCTAAGATGAAAGCCATGTTGCATAGTTTCAAATATGGTTGGAGTTATGGTTAGATAAGGGTTGGCTTCGACCGTCAAAACTCATACTCAAATCATGCTACTATTTTTAAGACCTACAAATAGACTCTTAAAATAAATTTGATATTTAAAAAATTAATATATATAATTAAAAATTAAAATTAGATATATTGATTTTTTAGATTTTATTTATTTATATATAATTATAAAATAATACATTATAATCCTTTATATTTAAAACTAAATGTCACTTAAAAGTAAAATAATAAAACGTATTTAAGGGTAAATTTTGATGATTTAAATCTAAAACTTGTCACTCAAAAAAATTATACTTTTACTATGTTAACACATATTCGTTTTGACCAATTTGTTTTCTTCAAATAATGTTAAGCTAGCTGATATTTGAAACTCATCATTTATTAATAAATCCTAATTATACCATACAAACCTATGATTATTAGAACCGAAAATCACTATTATCAAACATAGCCTAATTATTAAAACATAATGTCACTTTCACCAAACCGAATCTAATTATGAAAAACTTAAAGTCACTTTTCCCAAACAGGACCTAGCTATTATTAAAAACAATTTAATTAAAATTATTATTTTTCTACAAATATAAACAAAAACCACATTCATTATCTTTATTTTTATTAAAAATAAAACATATTTATCTTCTATGTGTCTTGAGTTCCGTTTGAATTTTAAGGTGTTCTACAAATAGCCAGAATAAAAAAAAGAAATACCAACCCATATTTGATTAGCAAATATAAAAATGAATTTGACTATTATGATAAGTAGTAATTCTTATTTATGCATTTAGATAATCTCAATTTAAATTTTTGTCAATTTTTCTTTATTCTTTTTATTTTACTTTTTTTTTCAATTTGATAAAAAATTTATATCATATTAAATATATAAATAAAATTTTAAATAAATATAAAATTATTTAATATATTATTCAGATACATTAAAATAAATATTTTTTATATTTTTATTAAATACCATTAATTTCATAATTTGTATTTTGAATAATAAAAATGGAAATATAGGAAAAGAGTTTGAGACGATTGATCCAAGGACAGAAGAGGTAATTGCGAAGATCGCAGAAGGAACAAAAGAAGATATTGATGTTGCTGTGAAAGCGGCACGTGTCGCTTTTGATGACGGTCCATGGCCCCGCATGCCCGGTGCTGTACGTTATCATTCTCTCTCACTTTCATATTCAAATTTTTATTGCAATTTTATTTTTATATTTTTCTCAATTCGTTAATTTAATAATTTTAATCTTTCATACAAATTTTTTAATTAAAAAATAATAATATAATTTCTTTTAAATAATATACATGAAACTACAATAAAAATTTTAAATAAGTCAATTTTAATTTTTCAAATTATTTATTTTTTATAATTTAATTAATAAATTAATTAATACATTTAAATTATTTAATATTATAAATTTATATGTTACATTTATAAAAATATAGTAAATTATAAATTTTTTTTTTAAAAATCTAAAAAACATAAAAAAAATGTATTTTAAAATAAGAGGACATGTACTATGAATCGGTGTAATAAAATACTAAAATTATGATAAAATTAATACTAAACAAACTTCCATTAATTTATCATGGCTTTATAAATAAATACTTAAGCAGTTGTTATTTGACTGCTTTTATCGATCAAATCTCCCATTAAGTTCTCGTGATGTAATAAAAAATTCATTAAATCATTAGCTTTACTTGCAACTCCCTCGTGAACAACAACACATACATAAACAAAAGGGAAAATAATATTTTACAATTGAACAAAAACAAACGACTGACAACTAATTGAATGTTTTTATTGTTGTTTATAAAATCTTCTAGTCAAATAATTCCAACAAATAATCTTAGATTGATGCAAGCAAGTAGTCATATTAAAATCGTTGTGAAGGCTTATAAATAATATCATATTTATTTTGAGGAATTCATAAAGTGTATGTTTTATATACCACATGAAGTTTATTAAAATTTAAACGAATTAATATAATTTTACAAAAGTTACACCTTATAATTTTTATAAAGTTATATTAAGTACATTGGGATATCCTTATCTAATAAACATTCGTAGCAAATAGTGCTCCCTCTACCTCAAATTATACTATGGAAAATCGAATAATACTTATAAACATTAAAAAGTTTTATTAAGTAATAAAAAATATTAAAAAAATTATATGAGTAAAAAAAATATTAAAAAATTATAAATGAGTGACATAGATAACCCACTTAATTATTAAATGTGTATGTCCCTCTATTTTATAATAATTGTCAAATTTAAAAATAAAAAAAAACATTGTGCAAGTCCCTCTGTCCATTATTATAGTAGTAATAACTATGACACTTAATTTTTGTTGGAACTAAACATTCATCTTTGAAAATAGGAAATTAATAAATGGAAATTTTAAAATCTTAACATTAAATAGAATTTAATTCGGTGACTTTTATTTATATTTGAGGCAAAAATCCACAACTTTTATTTATAAATAAAGCAAGATATATTGCATTAATTCTAAGTTATCACATTCCATTTGAATTTATAATAATTATTGACTTGAATTTGGGACCAAAAATTGTCTACAATATCTTTTAAACATTACTAAATATATAATTTTATAAACAAAACTCCCTAAAATAATCTATAATACACAGGACATTGTTCTCTATTCCAAATATAATGTATATTAATGTATCATTGTGCGTCTTTAGTGTAAATGAATGATAAATGATTAAAATTAGTATCAATTTACTGTATTTATTTCTTGTAATATATTTATTTTCTGAAAAATATTTTACAAAAGCAACATTATAGGTGCAAAATAAAAATCATTAAACATTTTAAAATAACTATTTTTCTTTTGTGAGGCAACAACACCCTTAGTTTTATAAAAATGTTAGATAAAATTATTATTATTTTTCATTGATATACGCTATTACTTTTTAATATAATAAATAAATAAATAAATAAATCAATAAATAAATAAATAAATTTAATAATTATTATGAGATAAAAGAGTGATTAATGATTAAAAGTTCCAACCAAATTAGATTATAGAATATTTGTAATAAGCATTTTAAAGACATTTGTTAGTGATCAAAAATAGTTTTTTTTATCTTAAATTAACAAATTTTAATAGATTAAAAATATAATTTGTAATTCATTTATAATTTTAATATTTAATTTATTAATAGGACACTCATTAGTATTTGAATTATATGATTGGGTACATTGTAGGGTCCTGGCTACCCTTAATAAGGTGGGATCACCTTCCATTTATTATTCTTGATGAGCCAACCACACACTAAATAAATTGAAAATAAAAAAATTGACAACTATAAAGAAACAACTCAAGACAACAAATTTTATTTGTATACGTTTCACATATGTTAATAAATAATTATAAATAAAAAACATAAAATAGTAATTCTTATTAAATTATTATTTTTTACAGCTGATGTATTTTGTATTTTTATAAATAAAAAATGAACTTTGAAAATAATACACATAATATTAATTAAATAGTATAATTAAAAAATTAATCTTGCAAATAATTTTCTCCCAATTGACTCTCATGAAATGAATAGTTTGAATATAATATATGGTAAATTGAGAACTACTTTATAGTGAATTGTTTAATACTCTTCATCGAAGATGCTATGAGATTTTTAGATCTGCTTCTTGGACTAATTCAACAATTCTTTTTTTTATTTTATAAAAAAAGAAAAAAGAGTTGAATGAGACATTTATAGATAGGTGTTTATGAGCTTGTCCTATGCTTTGACTTCAAATCCGTGACTTCTATCTGCCTTTTGTACAAATAGTCCAATTTCAATAATTCATCTTCTAGGCTATAAAATAGCTCACACAAATCGAAAAAAATCTAAAATTTAAAATATCTTTATATATAAATCATTTATATAATAAATTTAAATAAATATAAATAATATTGGAATATTTGTGTGTACAAAATAATTATTCTTTATTATAATGCATATACTTTATATTTAATTTTTTTAAATAATGTCGGTGTATTGCTCTGGCTTGCATATATATGGCTGTCAATGGATCCACGTTTTCACATACATTACACTAAATTCTTGTACTATAATATTATATTTTTTTAATTATATATTTAATATTTATACTGATTCATAAAATTAATTTTTCTATTTTAAAAATTAATAATTTTAATTATTTGATTTGATTTTTTAATTAAAAAACGTAAAATATTTTAAATAACATATGATATGATAATATAAATTAATTAACACGCATGAAATTGAAATAAAACGAGATGAAAATTTAAGTTTCAACTTCAAATTTTTTGATATATTTAATTTAATTAATGATATATGAATAATTAATGTTTGTAAATTGATCTATATTATAGAATTATATGTCATGTCATTTAAAATATATTAAATCGTCATTTTTTTAATTCAAAAATTTAAAAGATTAATCAAAATTGTCGACTTTTAAAATAGGAAGAACTAATTCCGTGAATCAATATAAATATAAGGACCCAAATTGCAATTGAGTTTATTTTTTTTATAACTTAAATACTTGTACTATTATTCATTGTATTGGATTAATTTATTGCTCATATGTTAAATACCAATTTAATCCATATCAACTACATGTATTACTTACTATTTGTAAGATTTAAAAACAGAACATGAATAAATAAAAAATAAACATGACAAGATTAAAAAAAATTATATAGTTTGTTTGAATTTATTTTATGCAAGAGATTAATAATGTTTGAGATGGTTTGTTAAAATCAGGAAAGAGCAAAAATAATGATGAAATGGGCAGATTTGATTGATGAAAACATAGAAGAAATAGCAGCATTAGATACCATAGATGCTGGAAAATTGTACAATTTTTGCAAGGCTGTTGATATTCCAGGTGTAGCAAATACCATACGTTACTATGCTGGTGCTGCTGATAAAATTCATGGAGAGGTTTTAAAATCTGCTAGCGAATTGCATGCATATACTTTGTTGGAACCAATTGGTGTTGTTGGACACATTATTCCTTGGAATTTTCCTAGTACTATGTTTGCTGCTAAGGTTGCTCCTTCTTTGGCTGCTGGTTGTACTATGGTTCTTAAGCCTGCTGAACAAACACCTCTCTCTGCTTTGTTCTATGCTCATTTGGCTAAATTGGTAAGTCTTCCATAAATTTCTCATTTTCTTATCAAATTTAACTTATATAAAAAAAATGTTTCATGGACATTCACTTTTTGTACATGTGTGACATATGTGTAATTGCGTGCAAAAAATATAGTTAATTTAATTGAATTGATAGTTAATTACATCACGTTGGAAATTATGGTTGATCATGTAGTTGATTAAATCATATTTTTTGTTGTGATATGAATTAACTATCTACTCAATTGAATAAACTACATTTTTGTACGTGATTGATCATGTGTCACACGAGTGTACAAAATCTTAGTGTCCATGTATCATTACTTGATCATTATTTACAAGTTTACTACTTGAGGATTTTGACAGTTAGGATAAACTTGTCAAATGTAGTAACAAGGAAAAGATTTTTATTGAAAGATCAATGACTATATGTTTTGAAACAAATGCTTCTTGCACTATATGTTAAAGAATTGGTTATGAACTGATTTAGAGACTAATTTTACTATCATTAAAAAAGTTGAATATGTCTTTAGGGTCGAGAGAGTTTAAAGTAGGATTGTTTTGACAAAAATTAGTGAGGATTGATTTGGATATTTTTAGTTGTTGAATTTAAGAAAATAAAAAATTAGGAGGACTAATTTAGCCCAAAAAATTACATACTATCAATTTTCTACATTATGACATATGTAATAGACACATCATCATTAGAATCGAACACATCAACAACTAGTCACTGAAATTTAACATAATGACTAATGTGTTTCCTGTATGTAATTGTCATTAATAAAATTGGATATTTAGTGCAAGTTTATAAGGACTATTATGTAAGGAAAAATTAAAATTTATTGTCGATACAGCATCACGTTAGATGTGATATGGTTTAAATATTCCTAACCTTACAACCTATTTTCGCGGAGTCTATCGAGCACCTATAATCAGATTGTTCGGGCCGCACTCCAGATCTCTAGTCCTTAACATGAGAGGATGCGTTGGTTTCACATTAAATGTAATATGATATGAAAAAGTATTTATAAGTGGAAGATCCCTCTAACTTTATAAGTCAATCATATGACCTTAAATTAGGTCTAACCAAAATTTTAAGAATTATTTTAATATAAACTAAAAATTGATCTTAGTTTGATTAATTTTCCTTTGCTTTTTTATCTTTTGAAGGCTGGAATTCCAAATGGGGTGCTGAATGTAGTACCTGGATTTGGTTCAACTGCAGGAGCTGCAATAAGCTCACACATGGACATTGATAAGGTACAAAGTTTTAATAATCAAGCATTTAAAAAGTAGTACCATAATTAATGTGCTTAATTATGCAGGTTAGCTTTACTGGTTCAACAGATGTAGGACGTCAAATAATGCAATCTGCTGCTAAAAGTAATTTGAAACCAGTTTCACTTGAATTAGGAGGAAAATCACCACTCTTAATTTTTGATGATGCTGATTTAGATAAAGCTACTGATCTTGCTCTCTTAGGCATCCTATTTAATAAGGTGATTCTTTTTTTCAAGAAAATTCTATCTATCTTATTAAAAGTCTTCTCTAAAGAGATGTGTCTAAATTTCTCACTTATGTTTTAAGTTGTTACTATAAGTTATTTTTAACATGGTGAATTTTTTTTACCATAAATTTGATGAAATATTTTCTAATGAGGTGTGTATGAATTTCACATTTGTGTTTTATGTTATTATATACTCTTGCACCAAATCTTTAATACTAGTTACTTTTACAAAATAACTCAATTATACATTTCTTAATATATATATTTTTTTTTTGTAATTCTTGTATGGCTTTAGGGAGAAATTTGTGTTGCTGGTTCTCGTGTGTTTGTTCAAGAAGGAATCTATGATGAGTTTGAGAAGAAGTTAGTGGAGAAAGCAAAGGCTTGGGTTGTTTGTGATCCTTTTGATCCTAAAGCTCAACAAGGACCTCAGGTATGATCTTAGCAACACAAATATAAGTTATTAGTTTGAATAAACTTTTTTCATAACACTTGTAGAAAATGAAATATTAAACGAATTCTATAATAACTATTAGTTTAGAAACTTTTTCATTTAACTTTTGAAGTATTAAAAATTTATGAGTTTCAATCATCGACGAATCGTTTATGAGAATACGAGTTCAAATTTTAATTACAACAATTTTTAATGAGACTTTATTTGTCTTTCGTTGAAATTTAAATTATTAAGATTTCGTATCACTCTGAAGCAAAATGTTAAAATAAATAAAATATATTAAAAGTTTATGAAGAATTTTTCATTGTGAATAAATATAAACTTATCTTCATTATCCAAACTAGACTCATATGTACGATAATGCTAAAAACATGTGATTTTTTATTTATAATTATCATCTAATTAGTCATTTTCAATGTCAATTTTCTTCTTTATTTTGATATTCTAATACGTATGATAATTTGATTTTTAATGAAATAAATTAGATTGTTCTTATCACAAATAAAAAATACAAGCCTCCTCTATTGACTAATAGTTTCTTATTGTAGGTTGACAAAAGGCAATTTGAAAAAATTCTTTCATATATTGAGCATGGAAAGAAAGACGGGGCAACCCTTTTGACTGGTGGCAAAAGAATAGGAGACAAGGGTTACTACATTGAGCCTACAATTTTCTCTAATGTTAAGGTGAATTTTAACTCAACAGTATCATATACATATACTTCACAATATTCAAATAACTAACCACTATATTTGTCTTTTCTTTTTATTAATAATAATATTTTAATCTAATTAGGAGGACATGATCATAGCACAAGATGAAATATTTGGCCCCGTCATGGCACTAATGAAGTTCAAGTAAGTTATATTTTTGTATAAGATTAAGTATTCATCAATCCTTATAAAATCACAATTGTTCAACATTAATCTCTAAAAAATTTATTCACTTCATAGGACTATTGAAGAAGCAATTAAAAGTGCAAACAATACAAAATATGGATTAGCAGCAGGAATTGTGACACAAAATTTGGATATAGCAAACACTGTTTCAAGGTCCATTCGAGCAGGAATTATTTGGATCAATTGCTACTTTGCATTTGGAAATGACATTCCTTATGGAGGTTACAAAATGAGTGGTTTTGGAAGAGACTTTGGATTAGAATCTTTACATAAGTATTTACAAGTCAAATCTGTTGTAACTCCAATTTACAATTCTCCTTGGCTTTAAATGTTCTTTGTAATTTGCTTTAAATGTGAAGTAAACAATAATAAAATTCATCATCACAATAATCACAATAATGGTTCGTTTAAATGTGATACTCTAATTTTTTATTTGATGCACTAATTTAATATAATATAATAATCAATTTTTTAAATATGTTTCAATTTTATATTTTAATTTTATTTTAAGGTAGATTAAAATAATCCATCTATTTTAAAATGTATTACATCTTACATTATAAATTTTAAAACTAGTTTTGATATCTCTGTTATTATTTGTTGACACCTAATTTTCTCCGATTTTTATTTATTTTTTATTAAAAAAGGAAATAATAATAATAATAATAATGACAATAATAATAAATATATAAATATATGTGAAGAAATATAAAAATAAAAATAAATAATTAGGGATATAAGCTTTAAACAATCACAAGTGTTTTCGGTTCTTGTTTGCCTCTAATTCTTGTTCAGACTCTTTTCTAAAATATAAAAAAAAATAATAAGAAATAAAAATAAAAAAAACTGAAAAGAAATGAATTGATTGTCATAAAAATCGATGCAATGATGATCAAAATAAATGAAAAAAAAAACAAAAAAGAAATTGATTGATAGTCATATAAAAATCAGAATAATGGTGATCAATTGAATAGAAAAGAAACCGAAGAAGTGAATCAATGGCAATAAAAATTGGTATAATTGTGGCCAATTAAAAGAAAAGAAAACTGGAAAAAATAGATTAATGGTAATCAATTGACAATTATTCTCTTATCTTTTGCAATCTACACCCAAAAGTCTATAAATAGTCTGCCACAAGAGGACATAAGGTAAGGATTGGAAACACAAAATTGAGAGCACACAAAAAATAGAGATTAATTAGCAAAAGAGAAGAAGAGAATCTAATCTTGAAGTAATCAGTCTAGTAAGGTACCATTTTCTTACTCTTTTCTCTAGTCTGTTGATGAGTTTTTTTTGTTTTTTTCATCTTTTTTTAATATATATATTTTTTTCTCTTTTTTTTTTTATAAAAATAAGTTCATATGATAAGTTTTCATTTTATTTTTTTAATCGTTTAATCCTAAAATTGCTTTCTTTGAAATATAAAATAATAAAAAGATATAACTAACCGATGTCTATAGATAAAAAAAAAAATTCATCATATTGTAATTTAATAGAAAATTCATAATACATCTTTATCAAATAAAAAAATTATAACTGATAAATATTTTTACCCTTAAGATTAGAATTAATGGTTGTTGCCGTCGGATAAAATTCATCCTCGCTCGCTGCACCATGTTATTCACTTTCAATAGTTGGTGGCTTTTGTGACAGATTCGACAACGTGAGCAAATTATTTAACAGATTATTTCACCATCGTGTCCATTTGTCTCGTTCACATATCGCCACGTTACGAAACTTTTTTTAAAATTAATTTGTTTTTTACTTTAAAATAGACAAATATTATTATTACTATATTCATCATTATTATTATTATTACATTTTTATTTTTATTTTTTAATATGTATATAAATAAAAATAATAATAATAATAATAATAATAATAAAAAAAAATCGGTCAACACACAAATATTTTCTACCCAAGAACTACGTTTGTTTTGATTTTCTACCCAAGGTCTTCCTCTTGTCAAACCAAATTAATAAATTTTTTTTTTCTTCTTTCATTAATGTAAATAATTTACTTTTTTTTAAATTATTTTTCTTGGGGTAACAACAAATAAATAAATAAATAAATAAATTGTATATAATTAATTATAGGGTAATCGTTTTAACAGACGTTGTAGGGTCCCTACTCGTAATCGACTCCCGAATCTAAATTTTTGGTTCAAAAATATTATTTTAAGTTTTATCTAATTTTTCCTTAAAAAAAAAATTGGTGGCGACTCCTTTTTTTTTAGCGGACTAACCGGGCGCGACAGCTGGCGACTCCACTGGGGATTTTTTAGAGTCAAGCCCAATCTAATTAATTATATGTAGTTATTTTATTATTTATTATTTTATTTATATTACCCTTATTGTTTTATTTTATTTATTTTTTATTTTTTTATATTATTAATATAATTATATGTGTTTTTTTTCAATTTATTTTTATTATGTTGATTTTTTTATTATTTTATGTATTTTTCTATACACCCTAACACGATTCAACACTTACGAGTGGACTCTATACCCGGGTTGAGTGCAAACCTAAGATAAGTTAGAGACTGTGTAATGATAATCTTCTATAAATGTTTTTTATCAACAAAAAAAAAATGTTGGAAACTAGTAGTATATATAACTCTAAAGTGGTCCATTGCACAAATAATTGACCACTTTAGAGATTGTCTTGAGTCGTAGAAACACTTTTGGCCTTTCCATCACTTAGAGAGTGGAATCACTTTTTAATTTTTTTTTTCTTTCGTATAAATTAAAAATAAAAATACACTATTACTACTACTACTACTTCAATAGTTCAATTCAACTACTAGTGCCTTATTCTTCGTACATTTTTTGCCACGCTCTCCACAACATTTTCGCTAGGTTCGTGCTATGAAAATTTGCATTAACGATACCTTATACTATATACATTTTAATATTTTATTCAATTCAATATTGTTACGGTGAAGAAATTATGATTTGCTGATTTTATTTTTATTGTATTGTATTGCATTGTATGTTTAACTAGTGAAAAAGAGGAATTGATTTTGTTATATTTTTGTTTCTTGTTTGATTTTCTTTGAACGTAGTGTGAAAAATGAAAATAATTGTACACTGCAATTTTTGTGATATGAATTCATGTTGCAGAAATGGAGAGCTTGAAATCACCTTTCAAGGGTATTATAAACGATTTTAGGAGAAGAGCGTTACACTATAAAGATGATTGGATTTCTACACTATAAAGATGATTGGATTTCTGGTCTTACTTCAGGAACCGGGTAATTAAGTTTCTTATGTAATATCCTGATTCATTCATGTAATGTAAATTATGTAATGTAATCATACTAATTAATTTGCAAATTTGAATTTTGTGATAATGTAATGTAATGAACACTACGTTTTTATGTATAATGACATGATATTGGCCCCAACTACATATATTTTCTTTGCCTCTGCTTTACCTGTTATTGCCTTCGGCGCGCAGCTCAGTCGGGACACAGGTTGGTTTACCAGACTTTTCGGATTTTCGATACTTGATATTAAATAGTTACACACAAACACGCATATTAGTGGCAAATCCAGGACTCTGGTTGATCAAGAATTCATGATTAGTTTTACTTAAATCTAATATTGACTCTTATGTATGGTTGTATGGCGAAAATTAACTTTGATTAAGTTTTTGCACTATCACCTACTACTTGGTAATACACACAAACATGCTTAATGCAATGGCGAATCCATCACTCTGAGTAAGCGGGAAGAACTATTTTACCATTTAGATTGATAAAAAGAATTCAAGATTAATTTTCCTTAAATGTAATATTGACTGTTATGCATGGTTGTATAGCGGAGATTAAGTTTGATTAAGCTTTTGCACTATCACCTAATACACTCACTTTATGCATATATATATTTGGCAATGAAATTGAACAATTAACAATTTTTTGTTTTGATTGTATGTACCATATAGATGGAAGCTTGAGCACTGTGGAAACACTTGCTTCAACGGCCATTTGTGGAATCATACACTCCATTTTTGGTGGACAGCCTCTACTAGTACTTGGAGTGGCAGAACCCACTATCCTTATGTACACCTATTTGTATAATTTTGCTAAAAATAGAGAAGGATTGGAAAGAGAACTCTTTTTGTCTTGGGCAGGATGGTAAGAAAAACATTTCCTATGTAACTCAAGTTCATTCATTATGTAATCATTGTTTAACAGTTGTTGTTCTAACATTTCAGGGTTTGTGTATGGACTGCTCTATTGTTGTTTCTTTTAGCAATATTCAATGCTGGCAATATCATCAATAGATTTACAAGGATTGCTGGTGAGCTTTTTGGCATGTTGATTACTGTCTTATTCCTTCAAGAGGCTATCAAGGTTAGTTTGTGGTATGTTAAGGTTTGTTTACTTTGTGAAAGTATTTTTTGTTTTTAGTTTCTAAAATATGTCTTCATTTTTAACTTATATATATGGATATTTGAGATTCTTGAAGTGAATCGTTATAAAGGAGAGAAGGTGAATTGCTAACTCCTCAGGATGCATCTAAATTAAAACAATTATTTTGGCATTTTCATTGTTTCCAAAAATACAAATAATTTTTCATTTCAATTAGTCTCTTATCTCCTTCTGAGGAAGTAAAATTAACACAAATTTTTAAAAATGAAAATATTATCATCAAGTACACCAACCCTTAAAAAGGACTTTGATTCAAGTTATTGTATTGTATGTTCAGGGAATGATAAATGAGTTTAAAGTTCCTAAAGATGTGGATCCAACATTGGATAAATACCAATTTCATTGGCTATATGCAAATGGATTGCTTGGTATTATATTCACCTCTGGACTTCTCTATACTTCTTTAAAAAGCAGAAGAGCAAGGTCATGGTTATATGGAACAGGTATGTCAAGTGAGTTCTGAGTGGTAATTTGAACCTTCATTAGCATTGTTGGAGTGAGGAATCTGACATTTGTTTGTGTTATTGAGCAGGATGGTTAAGAAGTTTCACTGCAGACTATGGAGTTCCTCTCATGGTGGTGGTGTGGACAGCTTTATCATTCATAGTAGTATCAAATAAAGTACCTTCTGGAGTTCCTAGAAGACTCGTTGCACCTTTGGCTTGGGAATCTGCATCATTACATCATTGGACAGTTATCAAAGTAAAACCATTTTGCATGCAGTTACTTAGACAACTTCACTTGTTTTAGTAGTTTTTTTGGAAGTTACTAACAATAATTTCTACTGCAGGATATGGGGAAGGTTTCTCCAACACATATTTTTGCTGCTTTTATTCCTGCTTTAATGATAGCAGGACTTTACTTTTTTGACCATAGTGTTGCATCTCAGTTGGCACAGCAAAAGGAATTCAATCTTAGGAAACCTTCTGCATATCACTATGACATATTGTTGCTAGGATTCATGGTAAACTTTTATGTGATAATGGAGCATGCATTTCAGCGTAAACTAGTTAGGTTTACATTGATCTCCAATGAGAATCAAGTATTTTGTCACATCTCCCGATTTTTGTAATTGAATTCTAATATGATAAAATTGAGGACTCCCATTGGATGTTAGTGTAAAATTAATTTACACTGATAGTGTAACCCATTAAACTCTATTTATATATTTTTGAATAGAGTCTTTTAATAATGCTGCGCTTTGAATCAAACTTTCAGACTTTGTTTTGTGGACTAGTTGGCTTGCCCCCTTCAAATGGAGTTCTGCCTCAATCCCCTATGCACACCAAGAGTCTGGCTGTTCTCAAGAGACAGGTGAGTAAATGGATATTGGGATTTGTAGTAATTATCAAGATTGAATTTATGGTGATTTGGTGACATTTTTGAATGGTAGTTGATCCGAAGAAAGATGGTTAAAAGTGCCAAGGAAAGCATAAGGAAGAAAGCTAACAACTCTGAAATATATGGAAAGATGCAAGCAGTGTTTATAGAAATGGATAATAATAATCCTGAAGTAAGACTCTAGAACTTTAATCATCTCTCTCTTGATAATAAAGCTAATTGATACTATAATTACCTATCTCTTGAAAAGAAAAAATTTGTCCTTAAATATATGCGTCACTTTAAATTACTAGATATATATATATATATATATATATATATATATATATATATAACATAAGACAGGTTTAAGTACTAAATTCACAAGCAAAAGACACATTCAAAAGTATTTTTGTAATTTTGATACATTCACTTTCATAGATTATAGTGACACCACCTGACATATTCAACTACCCAAATGATTGTATACTCTTATAAAAATCATGAAACTTCTATTAACATTGAAATATGTTTCTAAATCCAATTTGTCTTGGTAGGTTGTTGGAAGGTGATCATGCTTCCTTTGTTGAGTCAGTACCTTTTAGATATATATGCCTCTTTACACTCTTCCAATGTGTATACTTTTTGATTTGTTTTGGAGTGACATGGATTCCTATTGCTGGAATGTTGTTCCCTTTGCCTTTCTTTTTGCTTATCACCTTGAGGCAACATTTACTACCCAAGCTGTTCAATCCACACCATCTTATGGAACTAGATGCAGCTGAATATGAAGAAATACCTGGTGCTCCAAAACTAAGTTTCAATTTGTCCTTCAGGGTATGCTATGCTTAATTTAATCTTGTTTTTTCATCTCATTTATGCTTTACACATTAAACTAGTATATTAAAGATTATTGAGAAAAATCCAAGTTACACATTTTAATTATATATAAAGTCTTAAAAGAGTTTAGAAAGAGTGATACTTCTCACCAAGAGTTGGATCAAAGGAAATAGGCAATGCAGAAATATTAGATGAGTTAACAACTAACAGAGGGGAGTTGAAGGTGAGAACTATTAGCTTCAGTGAGGAAATAAATAACCAGGTAACAATAGTGGAATGAATTGTAGTTTAATACTTTTGTTCTTTCTCTAAAAAAGAGTGTATTGAATTTTATTTTATTTTGAATGATGAGGTTTTGCAGGTTTATCCTCATGTAATGGTGAGTGAAATGGATCCACAGTCACAGATTGAAGGGGAAAGGTGACACAATCCTTGTAGCTTATAGTGTTGTCTCCTAGAGTTGAAGAAGGAAAAGAAGATAATCATCCATATAGAGATGAAGAACAAGTTTTGCAATATAAATTGTCTAGCTGATGCAACCAAGTGCTTTAGCAGGCCGGTTTTAATGGAATTTGTATCTACTATTAGGAAATAAATAGTGAAAAAATTTATATTCAAAGTTTGCATTCAAATAAAGTTTGTAATGATAATTTTCTAGATGTATATTCTGTTTGGTTGTCATGAAAGTCTCACATAGAGTTGACCTTTTTTAGAATATTGTCATTTTAATAGTTTACCTATTAACTAGCTTAATATTTTAGAATTGAGTTGTGTACTATATAGGAACCAATTTAGAACTATAGAGCTACCCTTAGTAAAGGTTCACATGAAAAATGGTATAAATAACATGTACATACGAAAAACTTACTCTATGTCATGTTCACTACCTGCTAGTATATCCAAGTTTTTTTTTCTCATCATTATCATTTTTTTTTTTGCATAATATTCTTTATCATGATTATTTTTGAAAAATCATTATCTCATCATTTTAAAAACCATAAAAATTAAAGCTTGTTGTGAATAATTTTAACCGCAGAAAATATGGGATCAAATGTTGGTTCAAACATTATTCGATTAAGAAAGACCTTACCATTGAGAGTTCTTAAACCGGATATAAACAACATTAAGAATCTTGCTCGGAAGTTGAAAAAAGTACAACGTGTAATCTTTATGGGGAAATTCAGCAAAATTCTTGATTTACTTGAAGTTAATGTACAAGTGGATGCCTTTACAGCATTGGCCCAATTCTATGATCCTCCTTTCAGGTATTTCACTTTTAAGGACTTTCAGTTGGCCCAACGTTGGAGGAGTTCGAACGAATAATGGGATACCCGATAAAGGGGAGTAAACCGTACTAATACATGGAACACTATTCATCACTGAAAACAACTGCTGAAACGTTCGACATCCCTATAAAGGAAATAGAAGACAATAGAACCAACAAAGATAATTTGATCGGATTTCCGATAAAATATTTTGAGGAGAAAGCAGTAAACTAAGAGGATAAAATGTCTTGAATTAGATTGTTCTTATCACAAATAAAAAATACAAGCCTCCTCTATTGACTAAGAGTTTCTTATTGTAGGTTGACAAAAGGCAATTTGAAAAAATTCTTTCATATATTGAGCATGGAAAGAAAGATGGGGCAACCCTTTTGACTAATGGTAAAAGAATAGGAGACAAGGGTTACTACATTGAGCCTACAATTTTCTCTAATGTTAAGGTGAATTTTAACTCAACAGTATCATATACATATACTTCACAATATTCAAATAACTAACCACTATATTTGTCTTTTCTTTTTATTAATAATAATATTTTAATCTAATTAGGAGGACATGATCATAGCACAAGATGAAATATTTGGCCCCGTCATGGCACTAATGAAGTTCTAGTAAGTTATATTTTTGTATAAGATTAAGTATTCATCAATCCTTATAAAATCACAATTGTTCAACATTAATCTCTAAAAAATTTATTCACTTCATAGGACTATTGAAGAAGCAATTAAAAGTGCAAACAATACAAAATATGGATTAGCAGCAGGAATTGTGACACAAAATTTAGATATAGCAAACACTGTTTCAAGGTCCATTCGAGCAGGAATTATTTGGATCAATTGCTACTTTGCATTTGGAAATGACATTCCTTATGGAGATTACAAAATGAGTGGTTTTGGAAGAGACTTTGGATTAGAATCTTTACATAAGTATTTACAAGTCAAATCTGTTGTAACTCCAATTTACAATTCTCCTTGGCTTTAAATGTTCTTTGTAATTTGCTTTAAATGTGAAGTAAACAATAATAATATTCATCAAAATAATAACAGTTCATTCAACGGTAATACTCTAATATCCTGCACCAATTTGATATTGATATGATATAATAATTACATTTTTTAAACATGCTTCAACTTTATTTTTTAATTTTATTTTAATATATTTTAAGATATTAATAATCTATTTTATCTGTTATTATTAATTTAGATGATTAATATCTATTTTAAAAATAAATACTTCTAATTTATAATATAAACTCATTTAAATAAATTAATTATTTATATTTCATAATCATATAAAACAAACTAATACATTAAAGAAAAAGTTAAAAGATCATTTTCCAATTTTGCCCCTAAGCTTAACACCAAGAACTCTCTCCATCTTAGCCAAAACACCTTGATTAGGCACAGCTTTACCATTTTCATATTCCTGAACAACTTGAACGCGTTCGTTAATCTGTTTTGCCAACTCAGCTTGACTCATCTTCTTATCCAAACGCGCTTTTTGAATCGTGTGTCTGACTTCCCCACCAACCCGCTCCAACGCTGCCGGTTCAGCCGCTTCATCTAATTTCCTCGCGTTTAAAACCGGACCGGCGGTTTTCTTGTTCGAACCGGCGTCGAATTTTTTAACAGTTAAAATTTCGGCTCCGGTTCGGAGAGCTTGGTTCACTGCTTTTGGATTTCGAAGGTCTTGTGCTTTGGGTTTTGATTTGTGTAGCACGATTGGTTCCCAGTCTTGTGCTATTGCTCCTGTTGTACGTGTCGGCATCGTCGCACGTGAGAATGGAAATGCGAAATGATAATGAAATGAGAAATGAAATGTAATGTTTTGTTGTGAGCGTTGTGGAAAGAGAGACGATGGTGTTATTTATTGAGTTGGTGAGTGTATCTGGAATGTTCTGTTATTACAACGGTTAACAATTGGGTTCGGGTTTTCTCAAGAAAGTTCTAGTAGAAGGAGGAGTTATGGCAATTTTTATTGCGTGCCGATCAATCTTGCTTGCGTGGAGGACAAGCTAAAATAATATATATTTTTAGTTTTAATTTTTTTTTTATCTATTTATCAATTAGTCTTTAGTGTTTATAAAATTTAAATCATTTCAGAAAAAAGTAATAATAATTTCAATCATTGCATTTATTTTAGTTTTTGTTATATGTTTACTTAGACTTAAATATTATATCTACATTTTTTATCTAATTTAATTTAATTAAATTAATTTTTTTTCTATTTAAATCTTTTGAATTTACAAAATTTATGAAATTTTAGTTTTTTAATTAATAAATGATATGATATTTACTTTTTAAAAGATAAATGACTTAAAGAATAAAAAAAAACTATTATGTTCATTTAAATAAAATAAATGATGTATATATAATATTTTTTATTTATTTATTTGGTTATTAAAATTATATGTAAATAATTTCTTATCCATGCCTACTAAAAGTCTAACTCGCATAAAAATTTAATTTTTATTTACTAATAAAAAAAGTTAATCTTATAATCTTTTGCTTTTAGCGTTCTAATTAATGTGTTGATGAAGAAAATGTTTTAATTAGTGATAAATAATTTAGAAATTTTGTGAATTTTAAATTGATTATACTGCTCAAAGTTCCCAAAGTACTGCAGTTAGGTTTTCTACATTAAGCTTGATAAACAAAAAAAGTTTTTCCATTAAATGACCCAAAAACACCCTAATTCTATTTGTTCTCTATTCAATTTAATTAATTAATTTAATCAATATAGGTTTTTAGCGCTAAATTATTTTTGGTTGTTGGCGCCAAAAATTTGCTCGTTACTTCGAAATGCGCAATTTTAAATCATATCCGTTTATTATAGGTCTCAAAACCTTTCTTTCTCACGGTGCTCAACAGTGAGTGAAAATGAATCGCCAGAAATCTATACTCTCATTCTTCCAAAAGACCTCGCCGGAAAATCGCACTTCCGGCGCTAAGCGAGACTCTGCTCCGTCGGTTCAACAAGCCGACCGTAACGACCGTACTGTAAAGCCAGTCTTCAATCCACCACCTTCAGCAGATGACGTCAGAGGAACAGACACGCCGCCGGAGAAGGTGCCTCGTCAGGTTTTGCCGGCGAACTTTGCTTCAAACGCGAACAACTTCGGTTCGTCTCTGTTTGAGAGTATCATGCATAAATTCATTAAGGTCGATGATGGCGAAAAAGTTAACCAGAGGTACGCATCGTTTTTCTCATTCTTTGAAACGATACCTTAGACTTAGGTTTTCGTTCAACTATTCAAGAAATGTCCAAAAACGGAAGGTGCTTCGTTCTTACTTCATTAGATTTCGATATTTTCTGCTATTGCTTTCGTATTCATTCATTTCAAAGAATAAGCACCGACGCAATGTTGGAAGATAATGTCATGGAAATATCTCGAAGCTTAATGTTCAGAATGACCTATGATTTGAAACTGTACAGAGTACGGTGAAACCGATACAACGTTCTAGGTCAATTTGAAACTATATATATGATTATAAACTGTATAGAAGCACGATTAGGCATTTTGAAAAATTGTAAATATCACATCAGAATCTGATTTTTTACCAAGTTAGAATGTACTGAAAATTTAGATATAGTTGAAATTTAGTGTTGCAGTTACTGAATCGTAACAGAATTGCTGTTTATTAAATGCTAAAACGTTGTTGGTTGATTTAGAAATATACAACTTGAAACTATATAGAAGCATGATAAGGAAATCTGATATTTTTGAAACAGTATATCAGAATTTAATTGTTTAGCAAGTTAGGCAGTACTTTAAAAATGAATCAGTTGAAATATGAAGTTTAAACCGATGCAGTTACTGAGTTGTAATAGAAAGTGCTGTTTATTGGATGCAAAAATGATCTCACATGCAGACTTTGTAGGAGCCAGTCATCAAACCCTGATAGGTTCCCCAAATCGTCTCCATCATCAGCTATATTTAATAATACTAACCGCAAAGGACAGAAGAAAGAAGCAGCAGCTGCAGCTTTTGAACCTGTGGTGAAAGCAAAAGATAATGCTGTAAATTTCAAAGAAAAGGTTAACCATGAAAACACGTTCCTTGTTGAAAATGACAGTGATCTTACTGGACCAGAAACCCCAGGGATGCAGCCTCTTGTTTCTCATGTAAAGCGAAGTCGAGAGGATGGATCCAATCTTTCTTCCTTGCGGGATTCTGGCAAGCGAGCCAGATTTCTCAAGGATTCAATGGCACTGGACATGACAAAGAAGGAGTTAGAAGTGGCTAGCAAGTTTGAGTGGCTTGATCCTGCTCGAGTTAGGGATGCAAATGGAAGAAGGCCTAGTGATCCTTTATATGACAAGACAACACTTTATATACCTCCAGAGATTTTGAGAAAAATGACAGCATCACAGAAACAGTATTGGAGTGTCAAATGCAAATATATGGATATTGTGCTATTCTTTAAAGTGGTTAGTCAATCAAGCACTTTGAACATCGACATCTTAATTTCCTTACATCTTTTAGATAAATACTTAGTTAACGTGCCAAAATTAAATCCTCAACACAGGGAAAATTTTACGAGCTGTATGAAATGGATGCTGAAATTGGTCATAAGGAGCTTGATTGGAAAATAACATTAAGTGGTGTAGGAAAATGTCGGCAGGTGATTTCTAATTTATAGTTTTGTGGTTCTTGACCCATTTTCAGTGTTTATTTCTCAATGTGAACGGTACATATTTGTTGGCTCAGGTTGGTATATCTGAAGGTGGGATTGATGATGCTGTTCAAAACCTGGTTGCTCGTGGGTAAGGATGGAATGTATATAATTTTATAGTTCATATGGCTATTTATTTTATATGATGTGGAGATTTTGTGCATCATATAAATGATCTTGGCTAATCCTTGATTATGCACTATATGCATTAAATCTCAATAATAAACATAGGTAGTGGTTTTCTAGTAAATTGTTGGTGACTTAGTAAGATTTTTTCATTGAGAAGATATAAGGTTGGGCGAGTGGAGCAATTGGAGACATCTGAAGAAGCAAAAGCTAGAGGAGCTAACTCTGTAAGTTTTCTTCTTTTCCCATGCTTGTAGTCGTGTTGGCTACCTAGTTTCACCAATTTCATGTAGATGTTTTCACTATTTGGCTGTGGTTGGCAAGTTATGCTTCAATATATATCTTCATCTTCCTATATTTTTACGAAAGAGATTATTCCAGTTCTCCATTTTATCAGTTAACATTTGGAAGTTCTCTCTGTTTTTGTCATTATTCTTTTTGCCCTACACGACAAAGGAAGCTTTTTAAGTCCCTAATTGACATTGCAGACAGTAAACAAAGCAGTACATGCAGTTGTCATTTGAAATTATTACAACTCCACTTGTATATTTTAAGTCTGTTATGTTACTGTTAGTTAAGAAGCTTAGTTAGTTAATTAGGTTGTGTTAGTTAGAAGAAATAAACAAGGCATGTTGCGAATTGGAGAAGGGGCAACGGGAAGGGGATTCAATAGGTGAATTAGAATGGGACAAGGGAGAGATTAAGTTCTCTTGAAGAACCCAAGACTGAGAGCGCATCATTCTTCTTTCTTCTTCTATACTAGTTGGTTCCTATCAGTATACGATTTCAGCCTGAGTCCTTAATTCTTTTCATCTGACACCTTTTTTGCATAGCATGACTCTTGCTGCCTGATTGCAGGTTATTCTAAGAAAATTAGTTCAGGTAGTCACCCCATCAACCAATATGGATGGTAATATTGGTCCTGACGCAAATCATCTTCTTGCAATAAAAGAGGTCCTCACTTCTCACTGTTGCTGAATTGTTCATATTTTGTGTGCTATTATAAGTATTTGCAATGTATAATGATGTTAAATGTTAATTCTTTGAAAATTAACGTGACAATGAATTGTATATTTTCATCAGGAAAGCAATGGCTCGGATAATGGTTCAGTTACATATGGATTTGCTTTTGTTGATTGTGCTCGTCTTAGGTTTTGGGTTGGTTCTATTGACGACGATGCGTCCTGTTCTGCTTTGGGGGCTTTATTGATGCAAGTATGCTCAAAACACCCTTTCTTAACTGATTCCTGTTTCTGTATTTAGTTTATGTGGTTGATCTTATAATTTGTCTAATTGTTAGCTAATTTGCTTGTGTGATTTGTCAATGAAACTTTAGGTGTCACCCAAGGAAATTATATATGAAAGCAGAGGTGATTGGTCTTATTTCTTAGCCTTTAGCTTGCATACCCTTCAATTTTGTACGTTGTATAGGATTATATCTTAATGTTAAGAATTATGTTATACAGGGGTGTCCAAAGAAGCTCAGAAAGCATTTAGAAAATTCTCTTTAAACGGTGAGATGTTATGTTCCATTATAGTTTAGGAATTAGCATATTAAAAGTATAATAGAATTTTCAGTGTGTTTCTACTTTCGCTACTATGCTTCGCCTTGGAAGCTATATGTAACTAAATATCAAGGCTAGGAAAGCAATTGTTTTGCACAGTTTTGTATTACAAACATTTTGGGGTGGTCATTATTGTATGTTATACATTGGTGCATTTAGTTCTGCTTTGACTTAAAATTTCATTAAGTTTTAATATATTCAGAGTATAAGATGTGATTTTTGAATGACCTAGTCAGTTGATACAAGTCCTGTATCTCTATGATATCTGGAAATACATATGTTATTCTTTGATTGTACAATATCCTCCTAGGCATTATAAAGAGAACTATAAAAGGTGTGTGGTCTTGTTTTAGACACAAAAATTACTCAAAATTACAGGAACCAAGTGGTTTCATAGGAATTTAGGGTACCTATTCCCTTTTAAAATTACGTTGATATGATATTATATTCATTTTTGTATTGGACCTGCTAAATGTAGCATCTGCACATTTCTTACTCGGTTTTTTCTGCTTCATTTACATAATGTCTTGTGTATTACTAATGTGAATAGTTCAAGATAAGCTGCATCTGAGATAATTGATTTAGCAAATTTTTGCACTGTGTTGCAATTAGATATTTTCGCTAAATATCAAGTTCATGAAGTTTTCAAAGTACTTTTTCATGTTGCTCTGTTTAATCTGTATATATGATTTAAATTTTAAAATCAGACTTGGATCTCGTTGTTGGTTTCTGTTCTTCATGCAGGTTCCACAACCCTAAAATTGACTTCAATGCAGTCGATCACTGACTTGGTGAGCTCAGAAATTAGTGGTTTAATTCGTTCGAAGGGATACTTTAAGGGGTCATCTAATTCACTGGATCAAGTGCTGACCAAAGTGAATCATCGTGAAATCACTTTGTCTGCTCTTGGTGGATTGATAGGTCATCTAGATAGATTGATGGTATAATTTTGTTCTCACTATAATGCCTTCTTGAGCAGCATGCAACTTTGTTGTTTATGATGAATAATCCGTTGTACTTTTCATACAGCTAAATGAGATTCTACAGAACGGGGACATATATCCGTACCAGGTTTATAAGGGTTGCCTCAAAATGGATGGTCCAACATATATTAATCTAGAAATCTTTGGCAATAGCGATGATGGTGGAAAATCAGGCAAGTGCTTGTTCTATTTGAGCACTCGTATCCTTCTAACATATTTTATTCAAAATTTCAGTATGAAAAAGTCTGTTCTGCGTGAGTTTAGGTACATTGTACAAGTATCTTGATAACTGTGTTACTTCATCCGGAAAGCGGCTTCTTAGGAACTGGATCTGCTGTCCACTAAAAGATGCTGAAGGAATTAACAACAGGCTTGATGTGGTAGATAATCTAATAACTTCCCCTGAAATTGTGTCTCATATTGCACAACATCTTCGCAAGCTTCCAGATTTGGAACTATTGCTCGGCCGAACCAAGTCCAGCCTTCAAGTATCAAGCCCTATCTTACTGCCCTTATTGGCAAAGAAAATATTGAAGCAGAGGGTGGGTTCTACCGTTTTTTATGCCAAATTTGTAGAGGATTGCTTATTAGTTCTTCTATGAATTCTGAACAATTTCTTACACTCTTGTTTTGAATGAAATGAACTTCTCATTTGAATGTCAAAGAAAAACATTGACAGTAATGTCATTACATTACTTAGTTTCATATTTCACGTCATTTAGAATGGAATTTGGAGATTGCATTGATGTGAAGGAAATTCATATGACAATTTACATAAACACTGAAATTGGTACTGGAGAAATTTATCTACGATATAATTTAAAATAATCTGTTCTTATTGATTGTTGAAAACATAATATTCTAGGTTGAGTAATCTATCTATATTTTTAGGATTTTCAGATTTTCTTTTATCATGTAGAAAACATGTGCTGAAGGCTGTAGAATGATCTTCATTGTATGGCTTTTTCTGTTATTTAGTGCACATCAATAAATTCAATGTAAATACATACAGGTGAAAGTGTTTGGGTCACTTGTGAAAGGCCTTCGGACTGCTTTGAGTTTGTTGCTTCTACTACAGAAAGAGCAGCCTCTAATATCATCCTTGACCAAGGTTTTTAAACTTCCAATTCTGACCGGCAGTGAGGGGCTTGATCAATTTATTACTCAGTTTGAAGCAGTTGTAGACAGTGACTTCCCAAATTACCAAGTACTTTTCTTCCTTATTACACTTTCAAATAATATGAACCGAAACTTCCTCCACATATTCCTCCTAATCTGACTTAGGCCTGTATATTTCAGTTAATTAAAATTGTTAATATGAAATTTAGATTGATTGGAAATTGGCATGTACTATCACTGGATGTGCCTGTTATTTCATTTGTAAATTAGAATATAAACCATTAGATGTTGGTAACAGCTCACTGTTATATTTGGAAATTTCAAATCCTAACAATTTACTACCACCATCCCTTAATGTAGGACCCTATTAACTAAATCACGGGAATTAAAGAAGTTGATTGTAATATTAAATTTGTTGATAATTGATATTGTTTTACAAATTTCCTTCCAAGAGAGAGATTTAGTTTATGTTCCATATAAGCATTTATTGTTGGTTGCAGGAAAAGATTTAAAATAATTAGGGGTGTTAGTAAAGAAATAACTAATGCTCTTGAAAATTGAAAGAGGGTCTTATAAAAAGGGACAAAGAAGTTTCTCAAGAGGGTTTTATACTTAGGCACATAGGTAGTATTTAACAATTTTATAAATTCCTCACAATTAATTTAAGAGTGTAAAATTGAAATGGATGTTCACTTATACGACTGACATTATATTTGGTGCCAGAACCATGATGTTACGGATTCAGATGCCGAAACACTCACAATACTTGCTGAATTATTTTTGGAGAAAGCTGCTCAATGGTTTGAAGTTGTTCACGCCATCAATTGCATTGATGTACTAAGATCCTTTGCTGTTACTTCTAGCTTTTCGTGTGGTACTATGTCTAGGCCTATCATAGTTCCTACATCAAAGTGTACAAGTAAAGATAGTGGAATGCCTGTGCTCAAAATGAAGGGACTATGGCATCCATTTGCCCTTGGAGAGAGTGGACGTGTGCCTGTTCCAAATGACATGATCCTTGGCGAGAATGAAGACGAGCATCATCCTCGCACGTTGCTTTTGACAGGGCCAAACATGGGTGGAAAATCAACACTTTTGCGTGCTACCTGTGTAGCTGTTATTATGGCTCAGGTTTGCATCTTTCTCCTTTCTACCTGCTTTTTAAGCTTGACAGTAACTTTTCTTAAACTATGTTGGTGCCAGTTAATCCATGCATTTGATACAAAGAAAACAAGCTGCAACACGTCTTTGTTATATTTTTCTGATGCCTCTTACAATATACCTCTGATGTCTTTGCAGTTAGGCTGCTATGTGCCGTGCGAAAATTGTGTTCTCTCAGTTGTGGATATCATCTTCACACGCCTTGGAGCCACAGATAGAATCATGGCAGGCGAGAGTAAGTACTCTAACAACTGCAAATGTGCTTTATGGTACACAGACATTTTCATGGCATGCATGCACATTAGAGGTGTTGCCTACCCATGGATGCTTCTCATCGAGTTTTTCTGCACTTGGAAATTCAGTATTGTGGTCCTAGAAAATGTCTGTGTACTGCTGCAGTTTACCTCATGATTATGGATTTCCAATTTCAGCGAACTTTGTTTTTGTTTTTAGGTACCTTTTTTATTGAGTGTACTGAAACTGCATCGGTGCTTCAGCATGCTACTCAAGATTCTCTTGTTATCCTTGATGAATTGGGTCGGGGAACAAGCACTTTTGATGGCTATGCCATTGCATATGCTGTGAGACTCTGCTTCTTACTCTTCTGTTTTCTTCTCTTAAATGATATTTTTGGTTCTATTTTTGAGTACAATGGTTCTATACTTACTACGAGGTCGACATAATCAAAATTTAAGCACTCTTGCAATGCATGGCATGATTATATCAGTATTTTTCCCTATCCTGTAATTTTGCTCCATGAATGGTAAAGCATTTTTAAGCTGTTTCTTTTTATTATGATCACAAGTAATTAATGACTTTGAATAATGTTTCAATATTCCTGCCTCAGCCTCTTAATAATTCTATGGATTTGCACAGGTATTCCGGCATCTGATTGAAAAGGTTAACTGTCGCTTGCTATTTGCGACACATTACCATCCGCTAACAAAAGAGTTTGCCTCTCATCCACGCGTTACAATGCAACACATGGCTTGTGCTTTCAACTCAAAATCTGATACCTTTTCCAAAAGTGATCAGGAGTTAGTTTTCCTATATCGGCTTGCCTCTGGAGCATGTCCTGAGAGCTACGGATTGCAGGTTGCCCTCATGGCTGGAATCCCAGAGAAAACTGTAAACATTGCTTCAAAAGCTAGCCAACAGATGAAAAAATCAATTGGAAAAAGCTTTAGGTCAAGTGAACAGAGATCAGAGTTTTCAACTCTTCATGAAGAATGGTTGAAGACATTGATGTCTATCTCACGAATTGAGGATTGTGAATCTTTTGATGATGATGTTTTAGATACATTAGTATGTTTGCGGTATGAACTAAAAACTTCCTTTAAATCAGGCAACTAGAGATTAGAGTGCTGCAGATAGGACTAGTAATCTCACTTTTACAGCAGTTTTTGTAAATTTATACTTAACTCCTTAGTTAAAAAATATTTGTTTTCAGCTTGGGTAACAGTTGCTTATTTAGTGGAATTTTATGGTACATTTTTTATACTATTAAATTAAATTACTAATAGTAAGAGTTTGATCATATTTTATATTAAACACTATCAAATTTTTAATTTTTATCTATAAATCTATTTTGAAATGATGTTTTTTGTTTTGATTTTAATTAAAATTTATTTTAATTATTGGAGTTAAAATTGAATAGATGAATTATCAACCTTTAATTTAATCAACTTTAATATATGTTAAAATAATATTTATGTGGACAAAATAGAGATAATTATTGGTAAAGATATTTATAATATTGATATACATTTCTTTTATAGTATTGTAAAACTTGTTTATTTATTATAAAAGAAGGTTAAGATATTTACAAATATTTTATAATAATTTGTTAACAATATTCAAAATTTTAGAATTTAATCTAAAATATATTAAAAATAGTTATATTAATGCTTTGCCAAAACAAGATTTTTGTTTTAATATTATTAATGGATGCATGCATTAAATAAATTCATTTTATAATGAAATTAAAATAGATTTGTTTTTGACACTATAGGCCACAACTAGCAAAACTTTAATTTATATATACAGATTTGAAATCAAAGAAAAATTGCAGCGACAACAATAACTATTTTTCCCATAACTTGTGTCCTCATAAAGAAACGAAACTCTCTCCAAAACTACTTGGTCTTCTATACTCTCCACAAAACTCTCCCCAAAACTCCCTCTCCTTTGTCCTCTCTCTCTCCCACTCTCCCTCTCTCTCTCCCAAAGTCCACAAAAAACTACCACTTTATGTTACACATCTAGAATCTTTGTGTGAAATTAATCATGAAACAAAAAAAATAACACAACATTATATTTTATGTCTTACCAAATCAAATAATTACTGCATTAATTTAAAATCATGCACGCATGCATGCAAATTCTGCATGGTTAATTAACTAACAATATTTTTTATTTCAAAGGATCATAAATTTTGAACTTTCATGCATGCTATACAATGGAGGGCTTAGAAGATTTCACAAACGAAGAACTAGAAGAAGATCAAAACCAAAAGAAAAAAACAACAAAATCAAAAAGAAGACAATTAGGTCTATCATGCATGTTAAGCACTGAAGTTGGTGCTGTTCTAGCAGTGATACGTCGTTATCCAGAATTCACACCTCTCTACAGCATATCTCCTTCTGACGAAAACTATGATTCTTCCATTGTTTCTTCATTGAGATCTCTTCGTTCTCTCATTTTCAATCCTCAACAAGAATGGAGAACCATTGATCCTTCAATATATTTATCTCCTTTTCTTGATGTTATTCAAAGTGATGATGTTCCGGCTTCCGCTACCGGCGTTGCGCTTTCGTCTATACTTAAGATTCTTAAGTTTCAAGTGTTTGATGATAAGACTCCGGGTGCGAAAGAAGGGATCGAATCGATTGTTTTAGGGATTACTAATTGTAGGCTTGAGAAAACTGATCCTGTTTCTGAAGATGCTGTCATGATGAAGATATTGCAGGTTAGAAATTTAGTACTTGAGATAGCAAATACCAGACTCAAAATTGACTCTAACATGTCGATATTGATAATGATGTAAGAAAATAAAAGTAATTGAATGTAGTCACATTTATCAACGTTGTGTAGGTATATATAGTTTCAATCAGTGTAGATGTTATATAGAATAATTGTTTGTCAATTTGTGAATAGTGTTTAAGAGGATTTGATTATTATGTGTGTCTTAAAATCAGCTCTAAAGAAAATACAATTCTAGTCTCAAATATAAATAAAAGTAGGGTTAAAGAAAATTGATGTATCTGATTTAATATTTGGATCAAATTTATTGGTCTTCTTTAACTTACTTTTTTTTATATTTGAAACCGAATAAAGTATTTGTTTGAAAAATTGATTAAGATATGATAAGGGACATATTTATTTGGAAGAAAATATCTATATTTCATGTTTGGATCATTCTTGCAAGCATAACATTTTAATGAAAATTGAAGTCTTGTAATAGATGAGGCCATGGTATGTTATAGACAAGAGGAGAAAATATTTACCATTTGGCTTGAGGTTTTTTTCATTGTCAATCAGTTATAACTATCAATTCATTGAAAGTTAGACATATGAGTGGATGTGATTTTTTGATAGTGCAAAACTTTTTATACTAATAGTGTATGAAAATTAATCTCTGTTATAATTCACTTTTCAAACTTAATTATAGACTATAAATAAATTAAGTTTATAAATTCTTTAAAAGATGATTCTTAAGCTTATATGCTGCAGGTTTTAGCAGGCATAATGCATCATAAAGCTTCAATCTTACTCACTGATCAATCTGTTTGCACACTAGTTAATGCATGTTTTCAAGTTGTTCAACAATCTGTGAACAGAGGAGATTTACTACAAAGAAGTGCAAGATACACAATGCATGAACTTATCCAAGATGTGTATGCAAGGTTACCTGAGATTGATGTTAAGGATAATAGAGAAGGAGATTCTGAATCAGACATAGAAGATGTTGATGATAATAGTAGTACGGAACATTCTGGTTATGGAGTTAGATGTTGCATTGATATATTTCATTTTCTATGTTCTTTGTTGAATGTTGTTTCTATAGTTGAGGCAGATGGACCAACTACTCATACAGCTGATGAAGATGTTCAGATTTTTGCTTTGGTTTTGATTAACTCAGCTATTGAATTGAGTGGTGATAAGATAGGGAACCACCCTAAACTTTTGAGGATGATTCAAGATGATTTGTTTCATCATTTGATTTATTATGGAAGTTGGTCTAGCTCATTTGTCTTGTCTATGATTTGTAGTACTGTTTTGAACGCCTATCACTTTCTTAGAGGGTAAGATTCGTTCTAAATGAACGCATATTACATGGATCAATTCTAAATGAATTGTTTCGCAAGGACTAAAACAAATTAATAAAGAACAAAAGCCAAAAAATTATATTTGCAAGGACTAAAAACATAAAATGATATACCTTAAAATAATTTTTGTGCTAATCTTTGATTTGCATCTTTGTATAGGTTTATTCGTTTCCAATTAGAAGCGTTCTTTGGACATGTACTAATAAGAATTGCAACACTTGGAAGCACAATTCATCTTCAAGAAGTAGCAATTGAAGGGATAATAAATTTCTGCAGACAACCAACATTCATAATTGAAGTTTATGCAAACTTTGACTGTGATCCATGTTGCAGAAATGTGTTTGAAGAAGTTGGAAGATTACTTTGCAAGCATTCATTTGCAATAAATGGTCACTTAACAAGTTTACACATTCAAGCTTTTGAAGGACTGTTGATTATGATTCACAACATTGCTGATAACATTGACAAAATTGATGATTCAACACCTTTAGGTCCTTACAATACTCAATTGATTGAGTATACACCGTTTTGGGAGGACATCGAAAAAGACGATGACTTAGAAACTTGGGTCGAACAAGTTCGTGTCAGGAAAGTGCAAAAGAAGAAATTACTTATCGCGGCGAACCATTTCAATAGAGATAATAAAAAGGGTCTAGAGTACTTGAAGCATGCTAAGTTAATATCTGATCCTCCTGATCCAAAGGCTTATGCTTATTTCTTTCGTTACACGCCCGGCCTAGACAAAAAGGCGATAGGCGAATATCTTGGTGACCCTGATAATTTTTACCTACAAGTTCTTAAGGAATTCACAGAAACTTTTCTTTTTAATGGCATGATTCTTGACACTGCATTGAGATTTTATCTAGAGAGTTTTTGGTTACCGGGAGAGTCACAAAAGATTCAACGCGTGTTAGAAGCATTTTCGGAGAGATTCTTTGATCATCAATCATCTGATTTATTTGCAAGCAAAGACACTGTTCTTATCTTATGCTATTCACTCATCATGCTTAACACTGATCAACACAATCCACAAGTTAAGAAGAAAATGACAGAAGAAGAGTTTATCAGAAACAATAGAGCAATCAATGCAGGACAAGATTTGCCTAGAGAGTATCTTTCTGAACTTTTTCAATCTATTTCTAACAATGCAATTGCACTTGCTCAAACTATTGTGTCATTAGACATGAGCCAAAGCAAGTGGATTCAGCTCATAAACCGATCCAAAGTAATGCCGAGTTTCATACAATGCGAATTCGACCGTAGAATGTGTAGAGATATGTTTGCTTGTATTGCAGGTCCATCAGTAGCGGCTCTTTCGTCGTTTTTTGAGCATGCAGATGAAGAGGAACTTATGCATGAGTGCCTTGAAGGATTATTTTCGGTTGCGAGAATTTCTCAATATGGATTAGAAGACACACTTGATGAACTGATAACATCATTTTGCAAATTCACAACTTTGCTAAATCCTTATGCTTCAACAGAAGAGACCATGTTTACATTCAGTCATGATTTGAAACCAAGACTGGCAACAGTAGCTATTTTCACTTTGGCAAACGATTTTCGAGACTCAATTCGAGGAGGTTGGAAGAACATAGTAGATTGCTTGTTGAAACTCAAAAGGCTCAAATTGCTACCACAATCTGTCATTGATTTCGAGGTGTCGATAGATGCACCAACAACACCTGAATCATGTGCCATTTCTCCGACTGATGATCATAAATTTGGCGCTCATCGGTTTCCTAGCATCATGACTCGTCTGTCGCTTCTTTCGCAAGAAAACGAAGATGGTTTAACACTTGGTAGTGAATTTGAACAGAATCTCAAAATGATAAAAATGTGCAGAATTGGTAGCATCTTTGGTGGTAGTTCAAACATTCCTACAGGTTGTTTACAAAACCTTGGAAGATCGTTGATATTTGCAGCTGCCGGAAAAGGCCAAAAGTTTAGCACACCGGTTGAAGAAGAAGAAACTGTTGGATTTTGTTGGGATTTAATCACTGCAATATCTTTATCCAATGTTCACAGATTCCAAATATTTTGGCCAAATTTTCACGACTATCTCCTAGCAGTTGCTCAATTTCCAATGTTTTCGCCGATTCCATTCGCTGAAAAGGCTCTATTAGGCCTTCTGAAGGTATGTCTCAAGCTATTTTCAACACCAAGAGAAGACAAACTAGCTGAGGAACTTATTTTCAAGTCCATAACTTTAATGTGGAAACTTGATAAAGAAATACTCGACATGTGTCACGAGATCATATCGCAATCGATGTGCAAAATAATCGTTGAATACCCTGCAAACCTGCAGACTCAAATTGGATGGAAGTCAGTGTTGAATTTGTTATCAGTTGCATGGAGACACCCGGAAACTTACGATATAGGAATCGAGGCCTTAATATCATTATACTCTGATGGAACTTATTTGACACGAATGAATTACGCGTACTGCATAGATTGCGCTTTCGGTTGCTTCTTAGCAAAGAATAGTCCAATAGAGAAAAAAAAGAAAATATTGGATCTTTTAGCTGATTCAGTAAACTTGTTGATTCAATGGCATAGAACACAATATTCAGATCCAGGTAGTAATGTTAGTGCAGCAAGTAACACAAGTAGTTCATCCATTGAAGACAGTTTTAGAGGCTCTTCATCTCCAAACTATAACATGACTCTTTTTGTGAAACTCGGTGAAGCGTTTCGAAGAACAAGTTTATCAAGACAGGAAGAGATAAGAAACCATGCAGTTTATTCACTTCACAAGAGTTTTAACTTAGCTGAAGAAATGCTATATACATCATCAAACTGCATAAACTATTTCAACCTTGTGATATTTGCTATGGTTGATGAGTTACATGAGAAAATGTTGGAATATTCAAGAAGGGAAAATGCTGAGAGGGAAATGAGAAGTATGGAAAGTACTCTCAAACTTGCAATGGAACTATTGTCACAAATGTACTTACAATCTTTGAAACAAATTTCTGAGAGTCCTGGATTTAGAGCATTTTGGTTAGGAATATTGAGGAGAATGGATACATGCATGAAAGCTGATTTAGGACATTATGGTCCTTCATCATTGAATGAAATTGTTCCTGATTTGTTGAAAAAGATTATAACACAAATGAAGGAAGAGGGTTATTTGGAACCTAAAGAAGATGATGATATGTGGGAGATTACTTATATTCAGATACAATGGATTTGTCCTCCTCTCAAGGATGAGTTATTTCCATTGTAGACATATCACATCAAATTAATAACACATGATTTAGGACATGTATATGTTATTTATACTTATTCGTTCTTCATTGCTTCAAAGACAATAACATTTTTCCAAGGTTTGTATCTTTAATTCTTATTATTTTTTATTTTCTTGGAGATGTATTATAAGAGTATTAACAAGTTTAGATTTTTTTTTTAATTTTTAATTTAGGGGTCTCTCGCATGTGCTGCCTATAATGCAGTTAAGTAGTACGTATTAGTATTCTTCAATTACTTTCAAAATTCTTATTCTTCATTCTTTTAATAATCATATATGAACATATACATATTTAACTGTAGGAGTCATAAGACTCCTAATTAAACAATAGTATTACACATTATATTGGAGGAAGAGGGAGATGGTAGGGGATGCATTTACTATGGACTTTTTTTATTAAATTAGAGTAATTTTGTGTTCACCTTATATTCTGTGTACACCAATTGACACATCAATAAATTATTTAATGTATAAAAACACTACACACAGTATATTTATCACTATTCAATAAATTAATTTTGATTGAAAGTGAGTTAATAATCCATAATTTTATGTTAAAATGCATTTAAGAAAAAAATGATTTTTATTGATTCATATTTAGATGCTTTGGATTAAAATTTTGTGTATTAATTTGATAATCTAATTTAAAGTTCTCTTTTTTTTTTTATTTACAAGGAGGAGAGTCAAGATATTTTACAATAGTTATCAAAAAATGAGTACTTTATTTATTTAATCAAAAACTTTCATTAATACATTTAAAATATTGGAAGATTCATTAACTAAAATGAAAATATATATATATGTGCAAAAAATCATCACAATTTCACTTCAAATTAAAATACTTTTTTGTAATGAAATGAATTGGGGATATGGCATTGGAAAGACTTAGAGAGAAAAATTGATAATTTCTTTATATTAATTTATATAAAAAAAATAAAAATAAAAAGTTAACTTCCGTCTATTATATTATTATTATGATGATAAATCAATTTTTTTCAACCAAATTCTATGATGTTTGCACTTAAAATCTTCCTTATATGGTATTTTTTCTTCTTCTATTATATATGTGTTATCTATCTGATATGAATTTAACTTGAAACATCTTTATAGGATGCAAACAAGTAACAATAATAATGGAATGCATCAAGCGTGTGCAGCATGCAAGGTTTTCGGTGTTAGCAGCATAACGAAATTGGTAAAGAATGTTCAAAAGGTAGATAGAAGAAGAGTTGTTGATTCATTGATATGGGAAGCATTATGTAGACAAAGAGATCCAATCCATGGTCCTTATGGTGAGTATACAAAAGTTTACAATGAGTATAAAAAAGTTTATGATGAACTTAATATATTAAGAGAACATCAAAATCAATTATTACAAATGCCACCTCAAGGATTAAGATCGGTACAAGATTTGATTGCATGTAACGGAAGTCAAAGCAAATTAGGTGCTCATAATGCAATTAATTATCTTCATTCTGAAAACATAATACCGTGCAAATTATTTACAAAATATTGAGCATCAACATTCACAACCACAAGCATACTATATTACAGGTACCAATCTAATTGATTATGCATGTATTAAATTTTGTTTTTCTCGTTAATTAATGATGACTTTATCTACTTCTACTAGACTACTACTATAAAATATTATAAATCTAAGAATGAAAACCACATGATTTTTTTTATTACCCTTGTTGCAAAAAACAATAAGATAGAAAAATGAATGTTTTTTTATGTCATTTCACAATTCTTTCAAATCTATTCTACTTTTTTTGTAACTACTAAAAATAAGTAAATAATTCATTAAAAATAAGTAAATGATTTTATTTGTGAATAATCAAATGTACAATAATATGAAAAATAAATTGTTGAATGATTGTTGGTCACATTCAAAACAAAAAATATCTTTGATGGTAATAAAACTAAAATAAAATAAAATAAATCATATAAAAAATTCAATATACAAAAACACAATAGAGATTTATAACCAGTAAATGTTGAGTGTCTTCAATTTTGTGGATATAAAATGATATAGTTTATGTACTCTTCAAGTTTTTACTAAGTGATAATTATATAATTATTTTATCATGCATTTACAAATTGATGTATAATTTATTTTCAAAATCTCATATTTATTTTAAGCATTAATTTTGTTTAACAAAAATATTTTGAATAATTTGATTCTATCCAAATAGAGTGATATATTTTTAATTGATATTTTTATTTTATTTTAGGATAATTTATTTCCATTTATTTTGATATTAATTTAACTATTTTTGAATTTTAAGTTAAAATAATTATATTTAAGATGACAAGTCTCATATCCTATAGTTATGGAGGTACAATATTCATTTACAAATCATTTCAAATCACATTATGTAATTTTTTTATTGCATGTCTCAAATATCATCTCAATAAAATTTTAAAGAAAATTATAATATATTAAGTATATTTAGTGTGTAGGTAGATGTTGATGTCACCATATATCCACTTTTATATATAAAAGTAAAAAAATAATGAATGATAACATTATAAATAACTAATTTAAATGAAGGG
>JBBPBS010000693.1:1380480-1397710 GCA_037974835.1 Cicer judaicum
TAATAATATAAATCACAACTTATACATGGTATGGTATAAATGTTTGTCCCCGAAATATAAATGATATAATTGTAGTATATCAAACTATATGTGTTAAACAAAATTTAGATAATATTTTATATTAAATAATGTTTTTTTAAATACTAATATTTTCTTCATATATTTATAAATAATATTTTACGTATAATTTAAAGTATATATGTATGAATATTTTACATAAAAGTGTAAAAGAATTATAATTAAAATAGTTTCAATTAAACTTTAATAATATTTGATAATAAACTTTAAATACAGTAATTAAAGTCACACAACGTGCGTATTAACAATTATTTTATTAGATATATGGTATCACCATTCTACAATATAGAGACATCGTCAAATATACTTTTTTTTACTCGTCAGATATGATTATCTTAGATATTACTTTTTTCTGATATCAAATGAGATGATCAATTTATAATTGTATATATATGAGATCGATAAAAAAAATCTTGTAAAGAGTTTAGTGAATAAAAATGCACACATACTAAGTGTTGAAAAGAGTAATAGTACATATTTAAACTCACTCTAAAATATAAAATGTTCTTATAACTTTTTAGATTATTACCATTTAAGTTGCATTTCTAAAATGTTCACTATAATAATTTTGTTATGCTACTTTATAGATATCTTGCTTCTATCTTCTAACACTACCAAGACAAATTTGTACATTGCATCACAATTTCAACAATGTTTAACAAAAACAAAAACAAATGTAAAAAATTTCACACCTTAATTACCTTCTAAATTCATCTCTTACATGGAAAAAAAATATACAAATTTCAATAGTATTAGCTAAAACTTATATTGAATCCAAAAGAAAAGGTAAAATTCAGGAATATTAAGAAACAACAGATGAAATTCACTTTTTTTTTTGGGTGAAACTACCTTAATTATAGTAAATATGTTAAAATATTTGCAGTAGTCTTTGTTCTCTTCTATATATTTGCATCATATTTAAAATTACGATATACATTTAAATTAAACAAATCTAACTATGTATCGTTTTCATGTTTAAAATAGGTGATGGATTCAATCGGTGAAAATGAGAGCATGGAAGAAGGCACATGGATTGACAATCTTGGGTTGATTCACTTTGGATCAATTATTAGGCCACACAAATTCTTCTTCCCACAGTTTAATATGTACTATATCAAAATTTAACGTAAATGAATATTTATTACGTGTTTTTTTCAGCTGATGTAAACTGTAAAGTAATAGAACTTTATTATCATGCAACATTCCATTAATACGATGCAAATAAGAAAGGGAGAAAAAAATAAATCAGTGTATTGCCATTTTCACATCCTTGAGAGGATACCTCAATTTCATTTCACATTCTATTATTTTGTATCTTCTATCATGCTGAACATGAATTAACTCTTTGACAAAGCATACTTTCAATAGTAATTATTTTTTTGAAAGATCTTTAATCATAAATTAAATATTTAATTTTATTCTTTATATAATTTTCATCCCTAAATTGACATCAATTTTACCAATGGCTAATATTTCTGCTGTGGTGGATCGTGGAAAATTTCTGCTATGCATAAGTGGTATAATTTCACTACAATCGCTATTTAACAATATTTTGTACTAAGTAATAATAGCAATCCGTTCGAATTCCAATACACTATACTGACACTATAAGTGCTATTTAACAACATTGGAATTAGCACATCCCAAGAGCCATAATTGAAATTAAATATTGTCACAACTAAAATCAACTAAATGGAAATGCTTTATCAAAATATCAACATTAAGCGTTATTTGAATAACAGATGAAAGCATATCTTCACATGAATATGGTTAAAGAAATTTGCAGCAGCTTGTTACAATTCTACCACAATTTGCAGGTGTTACACTTTTACAAAAATATTATTACAATTTTGAATCAATTTCAAAATTGTCATATAACACAAAGGAGTTGACAACCTTCCTTGGTAGCACCTCATTTCAGCTTGTAGGCAATCTTTCCTCCAAAACAGGTGCACTTTCAGGAATCACTACACTTCCCAAGGTTATTTTAACACCTACGACAGAAAAAAATGTAAACCATTGCAATATCATTTTTTAATATTATCAGAGTCAAATACCTTTCACTATTTAAACTTAGCAATCAAGCCTGTCTATATACATATATAATTACCAATCAAAACAAAGTATTTATTCACGAATCACAGTTCAGGGATGAAGAGATGATAAAAGGAAGAGTTGAGCCTTTGAAAGTATAAAAGCAAACCTTCTCTAATGCATAAAAGGCCAGTGAATTTTTGTAAAGAAAACTTTACAAGCTAGACTTTTTCTCAAATTTTGCAAGACCAAGCAACTGAAGTAAAGCAAGTAAGAAGGTTAAGGAAAATTGTGCACTCTGATCAGCATTTCTTGTGCTAGTTTCATCTCTCAGAAGAATAATTAACGAATATCATTTGGTGTAAGTTAGATTATATTATCCAGCTTCTTGTGATAATGTAGTCACACTTTTAGTTTCTAGACATGGTTTAGGGGGGAAAAAACCTAACAAACTAAAGTTGTTTGGCATCATAATAAATTGTGAATATTGGACCATCTGACAATGTTAAAATTTTATCCTATAAAAGTTTGTAAGTTGATAGCACTTCATTTAGAGGGAGAGTCTTGGTGCATTAGTAATCTTGTTGCCTCTGGAGATCACATGTTCAAATCTTGGAAACGGCGTCTCTGCTTTTTAGAGGCATGCATCTGCCCTCCAGACCCCACCTCGGTCGCTCTTTTCTTTATCAGTAACACTTCCTATCACTACTCTTCAAAGTTTGAAGCAAATTATACGTTGATACCTGATGTTCTTCCATCATCCTTTAGCCAGAAAAATCTAATTTCCATATTCATTGTCTTAGTTTGAAGTTTGCTAATAGAGGTTTAGTCCTGTTTCAATCCAGTTACTGAGATAAGCATGAAAAAACAGTTTCTTGCCCATTCTTGAAGTCTGTACAAACACTCAAAAGTTTAAAAATTGTTTCTTATCTTATTTTTATCTACTTGACGTTTCCAAATTAATTCAGAGTGATATGAGGATTCATGTAGAATGACAAGTCTAACCAGGATAGATCTGTGATTTTTAAACAATCTGGATGAACTATTGAAATAGCTAAAAGAGTAAGCTTCCTTTCATCAGAAAAAATGTTCAGCAAAACCATGTCCATGCCCATAATTGTGACAATCAATAAAAAAAAAGTAAATTAGTAAATTACATTGATTGACAAACACCACTTACTCCATTGATAAGGTTAGCATTGACAAGATAGAGAGGGCTATGAATGGTTACGATAGATGACTACAAATAGCCTGAAGAACAATAACCAAATCATGTTCAAGGCAGTTCAACTAACTCAACCGATATGAAGTGAATCCTATAATCAACCCTTCATCGGGAAATGTTCTTATCAGGTAATAAACACACATAAAAAAAAGATGTCTTCGGCTCTTCACTCAAACCAAGTGTATGTTCAACACCTTAGGAAATTAACTCAATCCAAGTTAAGTCCCTAGAAGTATAACTTTTTCAAAATTCAATTATGTTCTTTGATTTTAAATTTTAAATTTTAAATTCCAAATAACATTGCAGAATTTGCAGTACTAAACAAATTTGTTCACCGCGTGCAACAAGAAAAACGATACATAAATAGCTGCATACTATAATCAAATCATAAGCAATAAAGTATGCAATTACAACAAAATACATACATAAAAAAACCATAACCAATCAACAAACCTACATTATTCACTGAGATTATCTGCAGAAGTGTCTGTATCATCATCATCTCCTACTTCTTGCATCTTCGAAATTTCAGCCTGAGTCCTTTCCAAAATCTGCTTCTTCTGCAACTCCAATTCTCTATTAAAATCCATCCTCATCTTCTCCAACTCCATCATCTGTTGCCTCTTAGTATTCTCAATCTTCTCATATATCTTCCCAAACTTCTGAATACTATCGGCCAAAACCCTATATGAAGCCTCCTCCTCTTCCTTATCCACCTCATCCTCCTCCTCACCACCACCACTGCCACGAACTCCATCGAAATCATCGTCCTCATCGTCATCCTCATCATCCTCCGAAGTCTCGGACTCACCAGGACTATCCCTCATTTCATCAAAACCATTAGACCTATTCAAATAAACCCGCGTATTCATAAAAACAAACTCGCCCGAATCAACGCCACAAGCAAGTCCATACTCTTGCCTTGCCGATGAAGACATCAACATATCCATCTTCTTGAAAAATGGCCATTTACATGAACTAACACCCAAACCCATCTCATCCATTCTACTTTTCTCTTTCTTGTACCTTCTTTTCACTTTATCCAAAACACTCCTACACTGTGAAACGTTCCTTTCAACTTTTAACTCCTCAGAAACTTTCTCAGCAACATCATGCCATTCCTCTGACCTTAAACTGTTCCTACCAAGTTGAAGAAATTTTTCACCCCAAATTTCCAACAACACAAAAGTTCCATGTTCATTCCATTCCTCTGACACAGAAGAACTACCACCACCACTACCACGATTAACGTATGAGAATTTGCCACGTGGCACCAATTCATAGTTTGAAACAGAAGAACAACCACCACCACCACTACCACTTCGTAATTTTCTCTTTTTCCTAATGAACCCTTCATTTTCTTCGAAATTACCGATATACCCATTTTCAATTACGTCTTCATCTGCTTCATCGACGTTGTAATCGTCGAATTCCTCGGGTTCTTCGTCTTCGTAATCTTCTACGATGTTGTTATTGTTGTGTACGGGATCGTTGTAACGAAGAGTGGGTGGGTGATTATATTGTAAGGTGCGAATTGGGTGTTTTTGACGAAGGTTAGGGTTTTTGCGTCGCAAAGGGTATCCTTTTGAAGGGTACCTGGCGTCGTCTTCCATGTCATCCATTTTATGAAATGAACCCTAATTCGAAGGGGAAACTTGAATTTGGAGAAGGAAAATTGGGGAATTTATTCTGATTGAAGAAAAAAATGGTGAATTGTGTTGGTTAGGGTTTTTGCTTCTTGTTCAATTTGGGGGAAATTTCATTTCTTTTTTTCTTTTTCTTTTTTTAGATTTGTGTTCTTTATCTTTCAATGTTTTGGTGAGACATGAGAGTGATTGGTTTGTGGGCTTACGTGTTAATGGGCTCTTTTGATTTGGGCTTTATTTCTTTAATTTTTTTTTTTTGGGTTTTGTACCACGCACCCCCTAAATTTACCTGCTACCCCCAATCATTAGTAAAAGACCATTTTACCCTCAATGTCATTTATAAAAATTCAAAAAAAAAAAATTTACTTTTATTTTTCACCCAAATCATTCGAAAGTTTCAAATATCCAAATCTGATCCAACCCATCCCTCGAAAATTTGAAAGTTTCAAATCTCAAAAACAAGTAAACTTTCGAATATTTCAAATATTCGAAATGCATGAAACCAGAAAACTTTCAAAACTTTGTATCAATTTTAGGTGGTGATAGAGGTGCATGAAACCAGAAATGCATGCCTCGAAAATTTTGAAAGCTTCAAAACAATGAAACTTTTGAAAGTTTCATGGATTTAGAAAGTTTCGAAATAGTAAGGCTTGAAGGAAATGAAACTTTCGAAATAGAGGTCGAAAGTATGAAAGATTCGAAATAGTGGTCAAAAGATTCGAAAGGCATTTCGAAAGTTATGAAATCCATCAAAGTTTCGAAATGTGTTTGTGTTTCCTTTTATTACATTATTTTTTATTTTTTATACTTTTTTTTAATATTTATATATTGATATGTTGCAGTGTCTAGGATGAGAGGTGCGTTTGGCCAAATTATTCACAACATTATAGGTGGTGATAGAGGTGATGGTGCAGAGAGAATTCCATCAACAACATCAAATAGACGACGAAACGAAGCAAATCGTCCAATTAGGCAGCGTCGTCGAAGACAAGACATCCATGATGATGTTGTCGAGTCTACTGTGCATGCACATATAGAGGAGGAAGTCCCTGAGTCTCAGATAGAGGAGGATGTCCCTGAGCCTCAGTTGGAAGAGGATGTCCCTAAGCCTCAGATGGAACATGTTGATGATGTTGCTGCACATGCTGGATTCCCCAGAGGACCGATGGTGACATATGTGTTGACACAGTATGAGCACCACGTGGCTCGGAGGCTATGGGAAGGAGATATATATTTCAATTTATTTAATTTAATTCTATTTAATTCAAGTGTTTTTTGAAATATATTTATTCAATTATTTATTTAAATTTATATATTCAATTATTAAATTAAGTTTATGTAATTAATTGTTTAGTTAAATTTATTTAATCAATTTATATAAATAAAGTTTATGTAATTAATTGTTTATTTAAATGTATTTATTAAATTATTTATTTAAGTTTATTTAATTAATTGTTTATTTAAATTTATTTATTCAATTATTAATTTATTGTTTATTTAAATTTATTTATTCAATTATTTCTTTAAGTTGATTTAATTAATTGTTTATTTAATATATTTATTGAATTATTTATTTAAGTATATTTATTGAATTATTTATTTATTTAATTTATTGTTTATTTAAATTTATTTATTCAATTATTTCTTTAAGTTGATTTAATTAATTGTTGATTTAAATATATTTATTTAAGTATATTTATTGAATTATTTATTTATGCAATTAATTGTTTATTTAAATTTATTTATTCAATTATTTATTTAAATATATTTAATTAATTAATGACTGTGTAATTACTCGTAGGATCGTGGATCGTTAAAAATTATTACTCATGGATTGAAGTAGAAGAAGTTTGCCAAAGTTCTTGTGCCACATCCTATAGAACATTGGATTCGGGAATCTGGGCTGCTACATCTGTCTTCGGCCTACCTCACTATGGTTGATGCTGGTCTGATCTCCGCATTTGTTGAAAGATGGCATAGGGAGACCAACTCATTTCATTTGCCAGTTTGAGAGATAACTATTATTTTAGACGACGTCGCGACTCTCTTTCACATCTCACTCCATGGTAAATTTTTTAATGCATCTGTGAATATGAACACTAATAATGCTGGAAGAACTGCACATGAGTACTTAGGTGCAACATGGGAAGAATCTCTAGCTGAGATTAATTTTAATAAATGTGCCCAATATAGATTGCAATGGTTGCGTAATTTATATAGTCGTCTCATTCAAATTAACCAGTTTGAGTGTGTGCGGTTAGAACGTATCTATTGCATTTAGTTGGCATCACTATTTTCGCCGATAAAACACATACGCGTGTGGAGTCAAAATACATCAGTTTATTTATTGATTTAAATCGTTGTCGAGACTATTCGTGGGCTACCGCGACATTGGTTTTCCTTTATGACAACATGGGAGATTGGGCTGTCCACGACACTCGACAGTTGGGAGGCTACATGACCCTTTTACAAGTATATCCATTTATTTAATTATTTTATTTATTAAGTTGTATTATTTTACTTATGTATTTAAATTAACTATGTATTTTACTTATTATTTATTATGTTACTTATGTTGCAGTGTTGGATCGACGAACACTTCCCTAAGATTTGTTAGCGGGGTGATAGAGGTGCGGTTTCTGCACATCTTCCAAGAGCATGTAGCTGGACTGCAAAACATGCTGTTAAAGGTGGATTAGTGACCTATTGTAAGAGACTTGGTTGCCTTGCCTTTGCAGATTCTTGAGAGGCATCAACTTACTCCCAATATGAAGGATCACGAGGAGTATCAATTTTTTTCTTCTTTTTACCAGCTCCTTTGGTTCTCCCTTTCTTTGGTGGTGTAAGTATTGTGTGGTATGTGGAAATATAAGTTCACGCACCTTTGCCCTGAATATCCTTTGACTTATAATATCGTGTTTCTTCATGTACACTTTTATTGCTTCCAACTCTTCAGAAAAGTCATAATTTGACAAACATTCTTCATCCTCTAATTCATGCTCAATGCTTAACTTTTTTCCAAAAAACATGAATGCTATCTAAAGGAATAACATTACCAGATATCTGCAACTTTGCCAATTCACAAATCACCAAAACTAGTTTGAAGCATATTTTTCAATCTCCAATGAGCAGACTCAACTCTACAAATAAATTAAATAACACAAATTAAAACAAATCACATAAACTAGTAAATCATGTTTTCTAAAACAACACAAATCATATTTTAAAAATACCTGTTAGATGTTGTGTTCCCCAAATGCATCACTCTATTGATCCAAACCTTGACAAACCTTTCTTTTTAAGGTGTTAACCATGAATCTTTCACATAATCAACAAAAAGAATGATATCGGCACACAATAGTTCAAAGTGTTGCAAGTGATGATCATACTCCTCCACACTAGTCGAATATACAATCTTTTTGCCCCAACGTTTTTTTCAATATGAAAACAACATAGCAAATGTATTGAAGTAGGAAACACAACACTAATCGCATTCATCATGGCAAGATCTCTATCAGTCACAATAACTTTAGAAATCAAAGACTTTAATTTGAACAACTTTCGTGCCTTTTCAACTGCCCAGTAAAAATTATCTTTTCGCTCTTGTTCCAAATAAGCAAACCCAACTGAAAATGTCAAATTAGTAGATGTGACACCGACAATTTCAAGTAATGGTAACTAATATCTATTTGTTTTGTATGTGCTATCACATATCAAAACAAAATGAAATGTGTTTAACAACTTTATACAATTAGGATGCGTCCAAAAAATATCTCAAAATATCAGAATTTTTTCGTCTTCTTGTCCAATGCACATAATTTTCTTGTTGTATTAACTTCAACAGATGCTGCATTTCTGTGTACGAACCTCTCAATGATGATAGATAAGTACTCCTTGCTTTATATATTTGATTGGGAATAGTGACATTGGTTTCATTTCTCACTTTCAAAGCATTTAGAATGAATTTAGGTGTAAGCTTATACTTTGTCATGTCATTGACAAATTTCCTCTCTTCTTCGTTTAAACGCTCCAACTAAGAATGACCAGTTAGAGTATCAAGTAAATCATGATTGTGTGTCCCACAACGAACACTAATTTTCCATCCTTCACCGACACTTACTGGTATACATCTGAGAGTAAATGGACAGTTTTCCTTATGAGAGCAAGTTAATGATGATTTTGATTCTAATTTATATCTTCCACCTCTTTCGCATCCCAAAATCAATTTGTCTTTTCTTCCCCTAATTCCAGTTGCTTTATTTGATCGAATGGTAACAATTAAAATTCCATTTTGTCTTTCAATGGTTTTTGCCCATTCAAATACAGCTTCTCGAGAGGAAAATACCTACAAAATACATTTCAAATAAAACATTAACTATATCGCTCTAATAAAAATTTAATCGGTGATGAATCATCAGTAGTAATAATAATACCTGATCAGTGATGAATTTTTCTGTAGAATCGATCACATTTTTTGAAGCAGAAACATCAATTCTACTCATACCTAATTTCAAAAATAATAAAAAAATTTAATTAAAAATAATATTCTAATTTTTTTTCAAAACATTTTTTTATAACATAAATTTTAAATTTTAAATTTTTTTTTTGAAACTTTGGATTTTTTTTTTAAATCTTCGAAATGTAATTATTCGAAAGTTTGAAAGATTCGCATATATATATTTCGAAACTTTCATTGAAGGCCAAAGTTTCGAAGCTTTCTTTCATTTCGAAAGTTTGAAATGCATCAAAAGTTTCGAATTATACATTTCAAAAGTTTGATGTTTATCCAAATTTTCGAAAATTTGTATTTGTTTTAAAAAATTTGCATTTCGAATGTTTGAATTTTACAAAAGTTTTGAAGAACTTACTAAAATCCTATTTCAAAACTTCAAAATTTTCGAATCATAATTTTTTTTTCATAATGTTCGAATGTGGGGTGTGAAATTGGAATGATATTATTCAAATTTACAGTGGAATAAAATAGTCTTTAATAAAATATGGGGGGTGACAGGTAAAATTGGGGGGTGCGTGGTACAAAACCCAAAATTTTTGAGTTACTATTTTGCAACTTTTTGTTATTGAATGTGTGACACCCTAAATCCCAAAATAATATATATATATATATATAATAATAATAATAATAATAATTTATATCATATTCCTATAAAATTTGATTCAAATTAAATAAGTAAAATACAAATTAAAACCGTTATTCCCGGTATCACCTATCAGAGCGGGGTTCCTCCCAAACTTGAACTTCAAGACTCATTAACCTGTAATAACTGCGATTTCGCAAACGCAGGGCCCAGCCAGTCAAACACAAACAACGAAGGAGGTGAGTTTTGAAATCATGTTAATAGTATAATATGAGTAAGAAGAACACGCAAACAATCATAATAGAACCGTATCATAATCACTTTACGATATATCAAAATATTTAATTAAATAGTATCATACTATAACATCAAAGTCACCCAAGTAAAATAATCATCTCATTATAATATGCATCAAATCATCTAATTAATATTACCTTTGAAACACATCAATCACAACAAAACAATCACAAGGAAATGCAATGCTATGCATGAGCTTAGACTCTACTTCACAATGTGGTACCATTCTAACTCTGAAGTACTTGGTTAGGAGGCCATGATACTATGCCACTACAAGAGTGGACGGACAATTCATGAATGGCCAAGTCCTCATAGATCCCCTCAACTCAACCCGAGACACATATATGCGACGGTCGGGGTACTCTTGTGTTGCACGGTAGCTCCCGGCCTTAAGGAATAACCCACTAATCCACTTAGGAATTCCCCACTAGGTGTACCCCCAAGGTCTATCAGTCTTACTTTACAGTTCGACTGTAGCCCTCCACGATCAGGCTCATTCAGTTGTACTTCCCCATAATCACTAGGCTTGTCAGGCCCTACCTATATGTTGACAAAATAATCTTCACTTCATAAATTCACAATATTTATTTTCTCCCCTCGTTAGCTTAGACTACTCCATTAAGAGCGCCATATTTAAGAATCATCACTATCTCATCAAGTATGGGTACTTCAATATTTTCATCACAATTTTATAATATCATAAATCATAAATAATCATGATCATCGTATAAACTCATCACAATTTTATAACATCACTATCATCAATCAAAAATCATCATTATCATCATGTAAGCATATATCAAACCATGCATTTATATTTTATTATCACATCACATAATTTCATCTAAGCAAACATGTACACATAATTTCATTCAACATCCAACATCACAATCATAACAAATATCAACTACCACACAAGTATCAAAAATTAAATCAATCAACACCTTATAAAAATTTCTATTTCACATTTTAATCTCACAATTCTCATATTTCAAATTAATCAATTTATCTCTCAAAGGGCTACTGCCGTACGTAGCAAGCCCCGGATGAGTCGTTGGGAAATACGGTTTTCCCGTTCATCTCAAGACTCATTAACCTGTAATAACCCACTAATCCACTTAGGAATTCCCCACTAGGAGTACCCCCAAGGTCTATTAGTCTTACTTTACAGTTCGACTGTAGCCCTCCACGATCAGACTCATTCAGTTGTACTTCCCCAAAATCACTAGGCTTGTCAGGCCCTACCTATATGATGACAAAATAATCTTCACTTCACAATTCACAATATTTATTTTCTCCACCGTTAGCTTAGACTACTCCATTAAGAGCACCATATTTAAGAATCGTCACTATCTCATCAAGTGTGAGGTACTTCAATATTTTCATCACAATTTTATAATATCATTAATCATAAATAATCATGATCATCGTATAAACTCATCACAATTTTATAACATCACTATCATCAATCAAAAATCATCATTATCATCACGTAAGCATATATCAAACGATGCATCCATATTTTATCATCACATCACATAATTTCATCTAAGCAAACATGTACACATAATTTCATTCAACATCCAACATCACAATAATAACAAATATCAAACTACCACACAAGTATCGAAAATTAAATCAACCAACACGTTATAAGAATTTCTATTTCACATTTTAATCTCACAATTCTCATATTTCAAATTAATCAATTTATCTCTCAAAGGGCTACTGTCGTACGTAGCAAGCCCCAGATGAATCGTTGGGAAATACAATTTTCCCGTTCATCTCACAATATATTATACTCATGAATTCAAACTCTCTCTCACCCCTTACCTTATTTTGACGCTTTCACACATGAATATGATTCCACGAGCAAACAACCTTTGTTTATTGACTCTTTGTCCTTCAATTGATCTAACTCGACAGTTTATGGGTAAACGTCAAAAATAAATTATGAGGAGATACTCTAAAAAAATAAATTCGAAAATTGGTCAAAGAAAATTACCATAAATCAGAAAACCAATCAGTGGATAGTATAGCCACTTTTCACACGGTCGTTTTGGCGTTGGTTTCACTCAAATCGGACTTACGGTGAAGGAGAACGGTGCAAAATAACGAATTCTACTCTTTGGTTCTACGGCTTCCCATTCAACTCCCTTCCATTTTCTTTGTTTTGTTTTATTTTAGTATAAATCAAGGTTCACAAGGTCTCTTTATTTATGTTTTTATTTTGGAAAGCGACGGATAGAAAACAAGCAGCAAAACCTAACAAACTCATCTAAATATTAACAAAACCTAACAAACTCATCTAAACATTTGTAAAATTAGTTAACAGCCCATGCCTACCTTACATAAATCAATCTGATACTACAATTTAGCTTGTTCTATATATTTTAATGTATCATTATTATTTATTTATCTATTTATTTTAAAGAAACAATTATATGAATATTTATTTATTTTTTTTAATAATATGTTTAATTAGGTTTTATTCTTCTATATGGATTTAACCCATAAAACACATTTTTATAATAACTATAATTATTACTATAATATTTCTCAAAATCAACCCATAAAAATACTATCATCTTTATAAAATAGTCAAAACGATTAAATAAATATAACATCTAGCAAACCGACACATCATAGAAAGCATCCTTATAACAAAAATTACTCACGAAATTTATCAACATATATTCTAAAATAATTTTAACATCAAATTAATTATTTAAAATCCTATTAATTAATAAAATAGTTTATTATAAAATTTGGGGTGTTACAATTCTCCCCTTGTTAAAGAATTTCGTCCTCAAAATTTTCAGTGAGTGAACTAATATCCAACTTATCATCGTTAAGATTCAAATTTAGTCTATAACCATATTTAAAACATTCAATCTACCATTAAGCACATCATATAAAATTCAACAAACATAGCATGATAGACTAACATGACAAAATAAATCAATTAAACACACAACATTTATCATTCAATTATGAAATAAATGTCTATCACATTTATCATTCAATTATGAAATAAAATACCATAGAGTTACTCACTGTAATTTAATATAAAACATAACATATAGATTTTTTCAATAATAACGTAGTTAATTTAGTTTGGTTAAATGAAACACATTCCAAGTATGTTATCAATTTCAACTATTTCTTTCAAACCAAATATTACTAGTTTTTAATTCTTAAAATAAAGTCTAAATCATATCACGAAACATTTAACAAATTTAACTTAGACTTGACAAAGAGATTAAATTTTTAAATATCAAACACATCTAACAACTTAATGCACTATAATAGAATTACAATCAATTACTCTATAAAAACATATTATATATATAATCAAGGCAAAAATAATGATAGAGATACTATTCCCTAATAACATATATTTAATAATTAAATTCATTCAATTGATATAAGCAATGAATATATATTTTTTTTTTAATTATTTTAAAATAAAATTAAAAGATACTTCTATCAAAATAATGAGTTATCGTTGTCTCTTTTATTGACGATAAGTCATCGGGGTAGCTAGTCCCTTCTACTCATGTAGTCAACTACTTAAGGAACTATAACTGCAATCATTCAAATTCAAATATGGATAATTAAAAGTATCTTTAACGTGGTTCAGGAGTGCGAAGCCGGCGCCACAACTCCTACTCCTTACTTCAAGTTAAAAATTCAATTAATTACACCTTCACATTAATTTATTTGTAATTTACTACTAGTTACAACAACAAAAGAAAGGCCACTAACATCAATATATAACCAATAATTTGATTGAAAAAATATAAAACTATTTCACATTTAGATGCTCTCGACTACTCTAACTCTATACACCAATTACCAACAATTAAGACACTTGAAACATGAATAATTTAATATTTACATAATCATATACACACTCAAATAATTAATTCAAAACTTAGCACCAAGATTTCAAAACTTATATAAAATTTGGCCCAAACCCACCTTTACTCGACTGGTCATTAACCTTAACAATAATAACAAGAAACTATAGCCTATATTATGGTGCCATGCAGATAATGTGATGGGCCTATTGTCAAAAATGACCGGTGAAGATATTATTAACCTAACAACTATAAGCGGCGTGGGAGTGTAATATGGCCAATATCAATGCGAATATCATACAAGAATGTAGATTGTGTAGTAACAATTAAACCTAACCCATCACATTAAATAATATCCCTATTCATCTTTTTACATTTTAATGCGTAAAAACTTTAAGTTGTATGTATAAGTTTTAGATGTGTTTGTTACTCTATCTCTTTTACATTTTGAAATATATTTATATATTATTTTATTGACTTAAATAGTTGCCACTAAAATTGTAAGATAAGTTCCTCAATTTAATCATTTAAATTTATAAAAAAATAATAATAATATCTTAAATAAAAAAATATTAGTTAATTTAGTTACCATATCAAAATATTTCTTTAATAAATACATATCAAATATTAGTTAATTTAGTTACTACATCGAAACAAATATAGAACCTTTAATTTTGTACAAAATTTGAAAACAATAATTAAATTTGTTGTTATTTTTAAATTTAAAAGACTAATTAAATTGTTATTGCATAAATTTAAAGAACTAAATTAATTGAACTTTACAATTTCAAGAATTAAAAATGTCAAATAAACATATATATATATATATATATATATATATATAAAGAGAGAAAAGTTTTAATATGAGAAATTTGAAAGATTAAATAATAATCATACCACTATAGAACAATAAATTTATGAGTCATTTTATAGTGTTCTATATTTATCTATATTTATTTATTCGCACTTAATATACCAATAATATATATAGAGGCAACAACTATATTTGGTGCTCATTATTCTTGGCTCGTATGGTGGTAATTATTCTCATGCAAGCAACAACTATATAAAGGCATGCATGTATGGTGATTTTGGAGAGAGTTCTATAGTATAAGTTAGTGTAGTAATTAAGGTGTGTGTTTTACTATTATACATAAATTGTCATGGAGAGAAAATTCATTTTGATAATTGTTGGGATATGTTTAGTGTTGGGAATGTCTCAATATGTAGATGGAAGGAACTTGAAGGCCTCGGAGGGTACAACGGTGGTGATGGAAGTGGAGGAGGATATGGAGGAGGAGTTGACGGAGGTTCGGGTGGCGGATATGGAGGAGGTGTTGGTGGTGGGTTAGGGGGTGGATATGGAGGAGGTGTAGGTAGGGATTTAGGGGTGGAGGAATTGTAGGTGGAATTGGGGGTTATGCTTTCAAAGGAATTGGAGGGGGTGTAGGAGGTATTGGAGGGGGTGTTATAGGTGGAGTTGGTGGTTTCATTGGTGGTCACAAAAATGTTGAAGCAAATAAGCCTTGAATTCAACTTTTTTTGTGTGATTTTCAACATAGTTTTGCATTATTAGTACTCTTGTTTTGTTTTTCCATTTATGCGTACAAATAAATTCCTAGAAGGTTTACCCTTCTCTTTGATGCATGTAAAATCCATATTCTACATTATATTTGTTTAGTTACAATGCTAGATCTTGTTATTTGTGATTAAAGTTCTTGAGTTATATTATGAGAAATTGAGAATATATGTGAACGTTGTATTATGAACATGCTATGTTGCATTTGTAGTTTCAAAACACATATCAATATCAATTGGCTACAAGTTGTGTCTAATACATATGGACCTCTTAAAAATAGTAAAAAATAAATATTATTATAATAAAATAAATAAATATCATATTTGATTAAAATTTACTAAAAATAGTGAGATCCATTTTCGACCAATCCATATTAGACAATTCCTTGACTTCAATATAATTATAAGATATTTATTAAATTAATTAGTTTGTACTATCTGATTTTTTTAACAAGAATTTAATTTATATTTAACTAATATGCACTATATATGAATCAATAGGAGTATAAGAGGGTAGTTAAACCCATTACGAATACAAAATAATAAATCTTGCAACAAATAATTTTAGCAAAGGGACATAAAAAAAAATACATGATTAATAGTTACAACTCACATTATTAATACCATTTAAAATACCTCTCTTTTGAAGTTTTGATATTATAGGAAAACGCCCTAACAATATTTATATAAATAATTAATTCTTTTTTTTTTTAACAAAGCTATGGATCAACATCGGTTTAGTTTATTTTATTATAATACATTCAATGTATTTCTTTCATCATAAAATATAAGTTATCACATTGATAATTACAAATGAAACAAAAAGAATTAAATACAGAGAAGAAAAATGATAAAGAAAATGAAAGAGAAATAAAATAAATCATATACACATCAATTATTTTTTATCGATCATTATCATAATATTTTCTTGAATTTTCCGGTTATAAAAGCTATTATTGAAACTAATTATTTAAATGTCAAACTAGTCCAGCTTGTTTGCTTGTATTATTTACATCTTGTGTTTGGTAGTGGATATTTTAGTATCTTTGGTACAAAATAAAATTAAATGTCATGAACTAGTTATTTTCCACGGGCTTTTTTTTACGAAAATATGCCCAACAGGTTGATAGTTTTTGTTTGGCAAAAATATATATTCTAAATTTATCTCAATTCTGTTTGGGTTTTTATTTTTATTTATTTTTTCTTTTAGATTTAATTTTTAAGTTTGGAATTTCTATAGTCCATTCACAAAATTAAAGAATTTTGTCGCATTTGTTCTCTAAATCAATAAATTAACTATCATTTTTATAAATCAAAGAACTATTTTGTCGACTTTTATATTAAAAAAAGATTGTTTCATAAAAAAACTATTATTTTATTTTTTATTTTTTTCTATATATTATTTCATTGTTT
>JBBPBS010000693.1:1397981-1408524 GCA_037974835.1 Cicer judaicum
ATTGTTTATACATTTTATACTATTTTTTTTATTGTAAAAAATATTCAATAATTACTATTATGAATAATAAAAAATTTAAAAAAATTAAATTTTATTTCGTTGACATATTTGATAAATAGTGGTAATACTTAATTATTATAATTTGGAATTGATAAAAAAAAATCATTTAACTATTAATTTAAAGATTAAATATTCTGATACATGTTGAATTGACACATATACCATATAATTTCTCTATTAAGTTACATTATGTTAGCACCTTTAGTTTGTTTGTCTCATTTTTATAATAATTAGTGTAATTAAAAGTATCTAATAATTATAAATTCTACCACTCCAATAATATATCTTTTGATACTAATATTTCAGAAAATATTAATTAAATTTTATAAATGATGTGATTTTTTTTTATTTTCGTTACATGATTTAGACACATATATTATTACAAATTTGGTAATAAATGTTTATCTGAATAGTTAATGTAATTAATTGCTTCACTTGCAAAATACTCAATCGGTTTCAAAATATAAATAAAAATTGGTTAAATTGATGTATTTGGTTCAAATTTTGGACTAAATGTTTCAGTTTTTTTGATCTATTTTGTTTATATTTTGAGGCAGAGTAGTAGCTTGAACGATCAACTAACTGCGATGTTTCAATTAGATTTTAATATTCTATATTAGTTATTTGAAAAAATTGTCAAAGTTAAAGGATCTTAGAGATAATTAATTTAATATAACTTAAAAGTTAATAATATAAATTAAATATTACTTTAAAAAATCAAATCATATTAAAGAAACTTAAAATGACCTAAATAGAAATAGGGATAAACTTAAAGAGGAGTATTTTTGGCTTTTTATTTTTAGTTATATTATTGAAATACAACTTTTGACACATACATCGTACATATACAGTATTTTTTTTTTCTAAAAAAAAAACTTTTTGTTATGCAATAAAAACACTTTAAAAAAAACTTAAAAATACTTTTGTAATACAATATACAAATATTATTAATTATTTTTTAAATATATATCTCATTAACTGTTAAAATACATGACATTGACTTAACACTAAAATGTTTTGTATTTGAATGGTTATTGATATATATATTAAATAAGTAGTTAATGATTGATATTTTAATCGTTAATAAAGTATTTAAAGTGATTAATTGTATTAAATTATATATGTGTCACACAAAAATATCTCAATTACTAACAAAACACTGAAAAAAATAATGTTTTTTGAGTGATGTTCATCGTATAAAAACAGAAAACAAAACAGGACAAGTATTATGTATATTCAAATATATATTTTTTGTTTGATGTTGAATATACAAATTAAATACGTATACAATAAGTCAAAATAAAAGTCAAAAGGTTACAAAAGTGGGAAAAATGTGTTGTTCATTTTTTCTTTTCCATTTTGATACAACATCTCTGAGACTAGTGGAAAACCACTGCTGGGTGAGATGTCATTCCCATCCAAAGTAGAAAACATAAAGCTCTCTTTTTGAATTTTTAGTCAAAAGGGAAATCAAAATTCAATTCCACTTTTATTTGATGTAATAGTTTACTGTTTAGGCTACTCATATATATCGTTTGTAGTCATAAAAAATTGGAAATATTAGGGACAGAGATTAAAAGTTGCTTTGACAATTTTATACAAATTAAAACTAAGTTCATTTTATATATAAGAAAGAGAACTATTAATTAGTTTATAAAACTATCATTCACTAACCACCTTGGAAAAATTAAATATTTTTTTCAGAGACACGTCAAAATTAAATATTGATTTTATTATCTTAATCATAATTAAGAATATATTAAAAAAAAAATTATCTTAAATTTCTTAAGCACTATTAATTCTGATTTTAAGTAAAATATCATTGGTGGTCAAAGTCTTCAAAGTGTGGTGAGAGTGACGACTTCAATTCTTTGACATGGTGCGTATCTACACGCACTCTAACTTTAGAGTTAGTAGATGATTGAGGATAGTGAAAAGTACAAAATGATTGTATATCTTTCTTCTTAAGTCGAACTCCTTATATGAAGTAGCAGTTGGAAATGTTTGATGCATTGGACAATCTTGATCGCTCGAGATTGTTTGATGGATGTTTGTGGAGGGTGCATAATCTTCTTTAACGAACATTTACTATTTGCTGATTAGATGGACTGTGGGTCACACTGAAACAATATTTAATAAAAAAGAAAATTAAAATTTTTTGTCTTTAAGTTATAACTCAACTAATAAATATTGATATATATAGATTTTATATCTTATCTCATGTTTGAACTTGTAACTTCATAGTTGTATATGAGTATATGTTGATATTTATTTAGTATAAAAAATAAAAAGACTTTACTATACATAGAAAAGAAAGATGCACAAATGCCACATATAATATAATTGACATAGATGGCTGGAGATTTTACTCACTCGCATAAGATGCAACTTATAGATTTGAGTTCATAAAATTCTCTCATTGATATGTTATATGTAATTCTCATCATAAAATTTTCGGTTGAGATTGCTTCTTCCTCTCACCTTGGATGATGATTTTCTGGTCTTATTTTGTATTTATAAACTAATTATTAACAAATTGAAAGGTAATTAAAACTTATAAAATATAGTGTTTGTTTTACTAAAAGAAACAATATTTATTTATTTAAATTGATAAAAATTATATCAATTAAGAAAAATAAATTAAATTCACTAAAATTGAAAAAAAGATGAACATGCAAACAAATTCGCAACATCTATGTTATTAGCATAAAACGAAAAAATATTTACAAATGTGACACAATCTATAAATATGAAAAAATTTAAAATATTTCGAAAATATTGAAGACGTCAAAGTTATTGATTGAATTTGTATCGAATTGAAGTTGATCTGTAAATGTGAATTAAATAAATATCATAATAAGACCAAAAATTAAACACATTACGCTAAGACGACAAATAAAACAAATTCGCACTCAAACGACGAAATCATAAATAAAATAAAATAAAAATTAAATTAAATGTTTAAAAACCATTAATTTAAACAAAAAGAGATAATAAAATTAATTTATAGGAATAATTTTAGACCAAAAAGGCATATGAAAATTTGTCCCTATACCCTTAGTGTTCTTCCATGACAAACTTGTGTTCAAATTTGACCATTAGGTAGCACCAAGAGTCAAAACTTATCCACAAAAAGCCCTTTTTGCGTGGAGGGTTGATTCTGGGTAAAGCCCACCTAGTCCAGGTTTACATATTATTCAATTTACATTTTTTTTAAGAAATATGTTATTTTATCAAATGTGAGATTCACTATCTTTATAATAAATGGAATTATTCCATACTATAAAGCCACTTTTAAATAGTTAGTTGTATGTCGGTAAGCTAGGAGAATTAGTAACTTTGTTCAGAATGCAATTTGTCTTTCTAGTTAGTATTTAAATATTGTAGCAAAATCTTACTTTATATACATCACTAGCAAAATATTTTTGAGTTCGTGCTATTGGGTAAAAATTGTAAATATCAACTTTATACAAATTGATAAATTTTAATTGTATATAAAAATTTATTACGTTTTATCTATTAGATATTCAAACGATAAATTAATAGTTAAATATAAATTTATTTATTAATTAATTTATCAGTTAAAAACCGTCTATTAACTAATGGCACATGAAGAAATCATTAAAAAATTTATATTCACAATTAAATATAAATTTATCTATTATTTAATTAATTTATCAAGTATTATCAATTTTTATTTTATAAATTAATTATTGGTTTTTTATTTTTTTATTTAAATGTAATGATCTCATAAAGAAAAACACAAATGAATGAAATAGTGATAGTGGTCCATAGGTTTCCATTACAAATAGGTATTTAGTGGTAATTGTTATGCTTACCATTTATGTATTAAGTGAGCTTTATTGTTGGGGTTATGAAATTATTGTTCGACTTTACTTTGATTGTGTTATGTCTATTCGACTATGGAATTGATTATTCTATGTTTTGTATATTAAAATTGACTTTTTTATTGTATCTTATATTCTTGATATATGTAGTAAAAATTGGAGTTATGAGGTGAGAAACGTTATTTTCTCCATTTTTAAATATATTTCTATTGATTGTTATGATTCTAAAGTTCTTGTTAATAAACAAATTATTTGGTTGAAGTTTCTTTATAATTGAATTAAATGAAATACTAATGACATTTAAAGGTAATTTTATCTTTTATGCTATTGGTGCTATTTTTAGGAACACAAAGAGCTATTGCTGATTGCTTATTAGATTATTTGGATGTTGCTACATTGTTTCATGTCGAGCTTTTTTGTATACTATTTATATTATTCACTCTAAAAGTTAGTTTCGCATTTTGATAGAGTATGATTCTTTGTTTGTTGTCCAATCATTCACTAATTAAAACCTTGCGCCTTGGAAATTGAAGACAAAAATACAATTTCACATCTCTTATATTTATAGAAAAAGTAATATGTGTACCGACAAATTTGCTAATATTAATTTTTACATTTGTTGTTTTATTTGGTGGAATTTGCCGCTACATTATATTTATACTTATTTTTATCTCAATTGATATAGTTTACCTTTTTTCTGTTTACATTAATTATTTTTTTATATTTATTTTACTATATGCACTTTTTTTTATCTTCACCTTCATTTTATCTTTTTGACTTTCTAGATAAGGTTTTTTAATAGACAATGTTGTTCATTCTTGTTTTCTTAAGTTTTGGTCTAGTCTCTCCAAACTTTTTATTCACTAAATTTATTAAGGTGCTACAAATAATATATGATAGTTTCGAGGTGTTAATATAATTGAGATGTTAATGTTATCATGTGATACATTTGCATTCTAATTCTTACCTTAAAAAAATTGAATGTGAATGTTGAATGTGAAGCACACGATAGCCTAAAACATGTGTTAATGAAACTTACTTTTTAATTTGTTCAAAAATCTCACGCTAAGTATTTATTTGTTGATAGATTTTCTATCAAATAATAAAAATCAACATTAACATAAGGTAACTCCTCGCAAAGGGTCTTCATATGTTTGATTAATGTTCAAATCAATCATCAAACTCTTTCACCGAGAATGTTTTAAAGGGTCAACTCTTGTAAAATTTATTTTTGTCAAAAAAATCTACAGTTGTAGTTTTTTAGGAGTGTGCCAAAGGAATTTAACTTATCTAAAGTGAATAAGTTACTTTAAAGAATGAAGTGAGTAATGCCAATTATATTATTATCAAATGAACGATTGTTAGTTTGCATGACCAATCATAAGTGATTATAATATTAACTAGTATTCACTCACTTCATTAACTTCTCACTTTAAAGGAACTATATCTAGAGTTATCAATTTGATAAACCCCCTAATTATTGGTCTTAACCCACATGTTGGAGGGACAAACAAATTTTATAATTTAAAATGTCCTAAAAAAAACTCCTAAAATTTTGTGGGCTTAATGGCCTATAGGTCCATATTTTTTTAAAAAAAACATTTGACAATTTTTATAAATTTTTTATTTTTATTTTTTCACTAATAAAAAAAGTTCAATTTTTTTTTATAAAAATTTATTTACAATTTTTTTTCGAAAATTTTTTTATTCAAAAAAAGTAATTTTTGTTTTTTGACAATTTTTATTTAATTTTCTTATAAAAAATTTTAAGAAAAGAAAATATTTTGACAGCTCTAACTATATCCATGCAGAAATTTGTTCCTTGAAAACACATTTTCTCCGGAGTCGGGCCTTAAAAAAATTTCTTCGAAGAGAATAAATTTTCTTTTGTGTACCACCGCTATTTAAAAATACGTACTAAATTTTATAGTATTGTGAGATAGTATATTTAAAAAACCTCAAAACATCGACTGAAAAGAAATAAGAAATGCGAAAAATTCAAGAGTTGAATAAATATGTAGTTCCAAAAATTAATCGAATGTGAATAGCTTATCTACCATAAGGAAGAAGCCAAAATGCAAACTACATTGAAAACACTCAAAATTTTAAATAACGGTTGCAACCTCAATCCCAATTGCATTAACGATTTTGCAATTTCTATTATTACAAATATTGCATTGTGGATTAATCACAACTTTGCACAAACTTTAAAAAAAATTATTTATATTATCATATAATATATAATACTACTTGAGAGGTGAGAAAAAAAAATCAAAACTAAAGAATGAACTTCTTGAGAGGTCACTAAACAATAAGTTGCACTCATTCCTTCACCTTCTTTCATTGTTTGACAATTACTTGGACTTAATCTATGCATTTACGTGTTACTATCATACTATTAATTAATTTACTTTAACTCCTATCAATTTACAAGTATGTCACTAATTTTAATAAAAAACAATCAATTTGTAGATTCTCATGATATTTTATACTTTTATTCTATTCTACAATTTGTATAATTTAATATACTCTCCAAAATGCATATAAATTTTTTTAAAAGAAAATCTGTGGTTTCTTTGTGGAAAAAAATACATTATTTATAATAATAATTCAGATTCTTTTTCCTTTTTAATATTTCTTTTGAAGTTGCTTTCACCCTTCCAAAAATTAAAAGATATGAAAATATGATTTTTTTTTTAATTGATTACTCAAGTTCTCAAAAGGTGATATCAGAAGATCTCCCATGCATTAAATGAAAAATTAAATCACTAATGAAGACCTGAAAAGGTAGCCATAATGATAAATTAATTTTGGAATCATTTTCTTAAGGACATATTTAATAGTTATATATTATGATTAAAAATATTTTAATTTCTAATATTAATAGTTTTTATAGCAGTTTACTTATTTTCTTGTCTTCTATATGTCTGCCTATTTAGAATTGGTTTAAAGTTTTGACACATGAATTAAGATATGAAATATAGATTATATAAAAAATAATTGTATCGTCTACTAAACTATCATTGACTCACTCATTAATCTTTATTTTTACTCATCTATTTTATTTTATATCTATAACAATATATCATTAAAAAAATCAAAATTATTTATCTTTATAAATTTGACACATCATCGAATTTTAAATTAATTATACCATCATGTTTCCTTTATTCTTTATCATTCTTTTCTAAAAAATATCTCTCTCTCTCTCTATATATATATATATATATATATATATATATATATATATATATATATATATATATATATATATTCTCAAAAAACCAAATTACTCAGTAAAAAAAATTAAATTGCCCATCTTTAAAAACTTGAGATCCCAATTTCTTAGTCTTTCATCCTTATTTTTATTTATTTTTCTTTCTTTTCCCCCATTAAATATTTTTTATATTTTTTCTTTACACTCAAACGACGTGTCACTCTCACATTATTTTATTTTACTTTTTTCTTTAGTTCTTCTTTCCTTTCTATTTCTCATGATCTTCTTTCATCATCTTTCTCTATATTAATAATTAACATTATATATTTGATTATTAATATATTTTTATTAACTTTTTTATTTAATAAGAAAAATAAGAACAAGTGATTCACTAGTTATAATTTATTATACAAAGCATACATAGTTAAATTTTGATGTAGGTCAATTAGTAAAAATATGATTTTTTTTAAGACAACACTATGCCAAAAATGACATTTTATAGCGCGTCTTTAATAGCGCTTATTAAATACAAGCGTTGTTATATGATATTTTAAAAATAACGGAGGATACAACAGCCTTTTTTGACAAGCGCTGTAAAAGACTTTTTGGAAAGGACCTATTAGAGCGCTTTTTAGAAAAGCGCTGTAAAAGACTTTTTTTAAAAAATAAGAAGGTCTTTTACAGCGCTTTTTTAACAAGCGCTGTAAAAAAAGCACTGTAAAAGACTTGCGCTTTCACATAATTAAAGGACCTATTAGAGCGTTTTTTGGAAAAGCGCTGTAAAAGACTTTTTTTTAAAAATAAGAAGGTCTTTTACAGCGCTTTTTTAACAAGCGCTGTAAAAGACTTGCGCTTTCACATAATTAAAGGACCTATTAGAGCGTTTTTTGGAAAAGCGCTGTAAAAGACTTTTAAAAAAAAATAAGAAGGTCTTTTACAACGCTTTTTTGACAAGCGCTGTAAAAAAAATGCTGTAAAAGACTTGCGCTTTCACATAATTAAAGGACCTATTAGAGCGCTTTTTGGAAAAACGTTGTAAAAGGCTTTTAAAAAAAAAATAAGAAGGTCTTTTACAGCGCTTTTTTGACAAGCGCTGTAAAAAAAGCGTTGTAAAAGACTTGCACTTTCACATAATTAAATGACCTATTAGAGCGCTTTTTGGAAAAGCGCTGTAAAAGGCTTTTAAAAAAAAAAATAAGAAGGTCTTTTACAACGCTTTTTCGACAAGCGCTGTAAAAAAAAGCGCTGTAAAAGACTTGCGCTTTCACATAATTAAAAGACCTATTAGAGCGCTTTTTGGAAAAGCGCTGTAAAAGGCTTTTAAAAAAAAAATAAGAAGGTCTTTTACAACGTTTTTTTGACAAGCGCTGTAAAAGACTTGCGCTTTCACATAATTAAAAGACCTATTAGAGCGCTTTTTGGAAAAGCGCTGTAAAAGTCTTTTAAAAAAGTGCTGTAAAAGGTAAATCGTTTCAGTTTCCTCTTTATTACATAAACTTCACTAGGTTTCAGTATCCTTCTCCTCTTCATTATCCTTCTCATTGCGAACCCTAATGTCCTTACGAACAATATTGTTAGCCATCTCCATTGCAAATCATCTCCATATTTGTTACTATCCCTACGAACATTATTATGTACTCTTCTCATTGCGAACCCTACTCTGTCCTACGAACCGTTTGTATTTCTGCGCATTCTCGTCGTTCCTTCTTAAACGAAACCGTAACTCTATGAACCCTAAATATTTCTTCGCACTCTTCAAGTATTGTATTCATTTATTTCTTAGATACATATATATAATGTGTTTGTTAATGCTAATAATCACATTTATTTGATAGTGCTTTACAAGTTTTCCGAGCTCAAATGGGTACTACAGTGTCGAAGCAAAAATCAAATAAATCACATGGATTCCAATAAGGGTTTGAAATATATGCCTTTCAAATTTCATTAACAATCAATGCACAAATCTTTATTGACTTATATGTTTTATTTTATAGTGCTCTCATCAAACTAACAATATGGACTGCGGATACTGTATATTGCGATTTATGAAGGAGATTGTTGATATAATCCCAGAAAGAGATCTAATTGAAATAAAGGAATGCACCTATTACAGCCTTTTTTTAAAAAGCTCTGTAAAACTAATACAACAAGCAGCGCGTTTTTAGAAGAGATTTACGACGTTTTTTTTATTTTAAAGAGCGCTGTTGTATCTTTTTACAGCGCTGGATACTACAACGCTTAATTTTTTGAAAAAGTGCTGTAAATGGCTTATTTTTTAGATAAAAATATGCCGAGAGATTTGCAACATTGTGAACTTTAAAAATGATGAATAAAAAGGATCATTTAATAAATAAAAATATAAAATTTAATTCAAATATAATATCAGTATAAAAAGATTTTATATCAATCACAACTATTTAATCTTTATAAATATTGACTTTTATAATAACTATTTTTAAAGTCAATGATATAATTAATTGTGATGGAGTAACAATTTTTACACTCACATGATTTGATTGTAATAACTTTTGCGATAACAATTTTTACACTCACATTATATAAAAATAATTGCATCATACGATACAATAAATTAAATTAAATAGCCTAGTATTACTAATACGATAATGATTAATTAGTTTTGCATACACAACTTATTTATTGAGACTTAATGGGTGTATTGGATTAGGATTTTAAAACATTTTTTTGTGATAAAAAAATATTATTGTGATATTCAATCATAATTCTAAAGTAATTAGAATAAATCTTGAGGTATTCAAAGATGATTATTTAAATTTTTTAAAACAAAATATATTATTTGATAGTACAATTATGAAGTTATAAAATTCTTATAAAAGGAATAGGAACAGATAAATAGAAAGAAAGGATTACAAATACTTTGATTTAAAACATTTTTTGTAACTATATGATTTTCGGATGAATTGGAGGCTGGTAAATTAACATTTTAAATAGTTGGTTGATGCTCATTGTTATTGTTATAAATATATAGTGAAAAATAATAACTTAAAAGTAATACATAAATAATTAAAAGTATAAATGATAAAAATAATAAATTTAATTTAGTGTTAATAATTTTTACATTTTCAGTCGATCACAACTATTAAATCATCATAAATGTTTCATTTTTATCAAAACTATCTTAAAAGTCATCTATATGAATGATTACCATAAATTGACAATATAAAACATTTCAAACAATTAAACTCAATAGTAATTATCAATATTACATTGAAAATTGAAATTGTCAATTATTTTGACATTATCAATTTTTTCAAATATGACAATTATCCATAGGCAGATATGGTATAAATTTACTTTCTTTTAGGTAAAATTTTACTTTTTGCTTATTCTTTGATATAAGATAATTTTTGACATTTAATATACATTAATGATTTTTTTA
>JBBPBS010000693.1:1411063-1434420 GCA_037974835.1 Cicer judaicum
ATATATATATATTAATTATTAGAGGTGCATTTATTATGTTTGATATGAGTTCCTTAGAAATTACCACGTGTAAAGTAGTTATTTTATAGTTATCTATTGATAATGGGGAATAAATCAAAAAAATCATTTCAAATTATGTAGTAGTATAAATTTTGCGGATTAATTTTGACAGTATAAATTATAAAATATAAATACGTTTGTTAAATATTGTTCATTTGACCTCTCCCTATCTTTTTATTAAAAAAAAGAAATTGCAAGTAAGTTGAAATAAGTTGCAAGTATTTTTAGTATAGATAATTGTTGTCTATTGAGATAAATGTGAATAAATAATACAATTGTAGATAAATTTATTATTAGAATTATTTTTATTAATATGGGTAAATTTTGTTGAAGGACTTATGGTAAAAGTAAGAGAGTGAATCTTTTGCGCATAAACCACGTAAATCATGTATAGGAAATTGGACATTCGTAGTTTTTATTATTTGAAAAATGTCAATAATATCAAATTAACATCAAAGACAAATTATTGATAGATGGCATATGTAGAATTAAATTTATATTTTTTAATAATATTTTGTAAATATATTTAAAATATTATAAAAAATTATCCTTAAAATTTTAAATTTTTTACTTATGATGTATTAAATATAAACTTTTTAAAAATTATAAATTCAAGATAGAAGTAACAAAAAAAATTAAATTTATAAATTGAATTTTAAATAAATTATTTTTGTAAAAAAACTTTTTAAAATATTGTTAAATAATCATTTAAAAATACTGGTGACATTCATAGGAACTACAATTAATTACATGATAATTTTATATGAGCTATAAAATGCGATATTTTTTACGTGAACTCAAAGGAAAAATTTGAAATTATATAAGAACTACAAAAATAAAAAAAAATATATATTTACAAAAAATAATGAAAGATTCTGATTACATGATACATTGATACATTAAGTCATAAGAAAATTATCAGCGTAAAACAAATAAAATAAAATTGCCAAGAGCCTATGACTATTCAACAATTGTATACTCTTTGTCTTTTACACATTCTCATTGTTAGCTTTTTATTTGAAATACAATTATATTATAATATATTTATTTAAGTGTTATTTTTTAGTTTTAATATTTTTGAGTTTCGCTGTTTAAAGATTATAATATATTTCGTTGTTTAAAAATTACAATTTATGTCACTAAATATAGTATTGGTTGAGTCGTAGAATAGACCGTTTTCGACTTTTTGCGATACTGTCTAAATTGTACACTATCAACCACGAAGTCACATGATAAAATAAAAATCTCTCTAAAAGACTATTGTACACAAACCGTTATAAAATACCATAACACAATGATTGTTCATAATGGTATTAGAAACACTACAAAATTGATAGAATTACGACATGTTCTAAAAGAATAGTGGTATTAGGACCACTAAAAAATCGACGGAACTACGGCATAACAACCACTTTATAAATCGATGAATTACGACATAACAACCGCTCTAAAATATAAAGGGACTACGACGTAACTGTTGGAATAAGGGACTGTGATGAACATAGTCCAGGCGCATCAAAAACAGAAAAAGTAGAGGAAAAAAGGATTGAGATAAAATTCTAATCATATTATTCAAGCTACAAAGCTGTTATTTTATATGAGCTACAAAATGCTTGAGAAGCAAGTTATCCATAACAATAACTAACTAACTAACTAATTTGTAACTAACTCTCAATTAATTTTGAACATAACAGTTTATGAATTAAATTTCAACATTTTCCCTTAATTCATAGCTGTTGAACACTTATAACACCAAGCTTCTTTCTCAAAAACTCAAATCGATCAAGTTTTAGAGTCTTTGTAAAACCATATGCTAATTGCACTTCAGTTGGGCAATATTGTGCTTCAATTATTCCATTGTTCACCTACTCCCTAATAAAATGGAACCTTGTATCGATATGTTTACTTCTGCCATGTGAGATCGGGTTCTTTGCAAGGCTAATGGCTGACTTGTTATCAATTCTGAGTATCAGAGGCTTCATCACCTCACACCTCAGTTCATTCATTATTGCATCCAGCCATACTGCTTGACAGGTTGCAAGTGTTCTTGCAATATATTATGCCTCACACGATGATAGTGCAGTCACCAGTTGCTTCTTCGTACACCATAATATGGTTGCTTCATTGAACTTAAAGACATAGCCAGATGTACTCCTTCTATATGTGATGTTTCCACACCAATCACTATCTGAGTATCCAATGAGTTCACTTCTTTCACCTTTGCTTCCATTCGGGAACAGCAGACCAAACTCCTTTGTGCCTTTTATATACCTAAGTATCCTTTTAGCAACTATCAAGTGAGTCTTCCTTGGATCATGCATGAATCTGCTAATCACACTTACTGAGTAGCAGATGTTAGGTCGGCTATTACATAGATACCTTAGTGAGCCAACCATTTGTTTGAACAGTGTTGGATCAATTATTTCTTCCTCACTGCACTCATCAATTTATGAGTTTGTTTCTGATGGATTTGAAATTGAATTGCAGCTATTCATTTCAAATTTCTCAAGCAGCTCACCTATATACTTTTGCTGGTGCATAACCATTCATGTCTTTATCTTCATAAATTCCATGCCTAAGAAGAATGAAAGCTCGCCTAGATCAGTCATTTCGAATTCATACTTCAGCTTGTTTTTCACCTTTTCAATTTATGATGTTTTGCTTCTAGTAATGAGCAAAACGTCCACATATTGGAAAATTATCATGGTTTCTTCTTCACTTGAATTCTTGACATATACTCCAAACTCTTTTGAACACTTTTTGAAGCCTATTTGAATCAGAAACTAATCAATCCTCTTATTCCAGGCTCTAGGGGCCTACTTCAAGCCATACAAAGTCTTATGGATTCTATATACCATATTTTCCTTGCCTTGTATTTCAAAACCAGGACGTTGTGACACAAACACGACCTCTTCAAGTGGACCATTTAAGAAGGGTCATTTTACATCTAAGTGATAGAGCGGCCACCTTCTCTTGCAAGCTAGAGCTACTAATATAGTCTTACAGTTTCAAGCCTTGCAACTGGAGCAAACACTTCATTGTAATCAATACCATGTTTTTGTAAGAAACCTCTGGCCACCAACCTGGCCTTGTGCTTTGAAATTTTTCAATCAGGATTTAATTTCAGTTTGAAAACCCACTTCACATAAATTTTCTTTTTCTAATCTGGCAAATTTACTAGCTCCTAGGTGTGATTTTTCTCAATTGATTGGAGTTCTTCCATCATAGCTTTCTTCCATGCCTCTATCTTCAGCGCCTCTTTATAATTGGGAGGTTCAACATCTGCTAATAATGCAAAGTGAATGATATCACCTTTATCATTTACTGCATTATCAGAAATCAATTCACAATCATTAAGCCTCTTAGAGCTTGTCTAATTCTTTGAGGTCTCACAGTTGCTTCCACTTCTTCTTGTGGTTCATCTACATCATTATTGTTTACTTCTGCATCATATGATTCATCACTTGAGTCAGGACAAATGCAGCTTTGCTGATTTTCTCTGATGTATATTGGTTCCTCTTCCCATTTCCATTTCTCAGCCTCATTCACAATCACATCCCTATTGACATGTACCTTTTGAGTTACAGGATTATACAACTTATAGGCACCTATAGGATGATAGCCTATAAGTATCATGATTTCACTATTATCCTCCAGCTTGCTTCTCCTAATATCTGGTACATGTTTATAGCACAAGGATCCAAAAACTTTGAAATTCTTCACCCAAGGCTTCCTTCCACACCATGCTTCCTCTGGTACCTTCGAATTTAGCTTCTTTGTAGGACATTTATTCAGAATGTATGCAGCTGTAGTGACTGCTTCTCCCCAAAACTTGTGTGGTAAGTTTTTTTGCTTGATCATACTTCTTGCCATATTTAGTATGATCCTGTTCCTTCTCTTAGCAAGTCCATTATGTTGAGGTGTATATGGAGCTGTCACTTCATGCGCAATTCCTTGATTGACACAGAAATCTTCAAATTCTTTTGAGGTGTACTCTCCTCCACCATCAGTTCTCAAGATCTTAATGGATTTGTCACTTTCTTTTTCTATTAAGACTTTGAATTTCTTGAAAACCTCTAAAGCCTCACTCTTAACCTTAATTGTATACAGCCACATCATTCTTGTACATTCATCCACAAATATGATAAAGTATTTGCTTTCCCTCAATGAAGATACTTCAAAAGGACCACATATATCAAAGTGAACTACTTGCAGTGCTACACTAGCTCTTTTAGATGCTTTAGAACCAAATGAGCATCTACTTTGCTTACTTTTCACACATACTTCACAAATGGCTTTTCTGTCATTCAGTTTTGGAAGGCCATACACCATTCCTTTAGCATTCAAATCACTAAGACTTCTCCATGAGCTAGATTTGCTTCTTCATCAATCTTTTGATCTTTCTTGAACCAACATTCATCAGCAAAGTGCCCATGCTTCTCACACTTGAAGCATTGTACTTTACTTTTGTCAAAATCCCTCCTCTTGTTCTGACTTCTGCCAAAACCTCATCTTTTTGAAGATTCAGTTTTGTCTTCAATCTTATTCTATCCATTGTTGGACCAATTTGCTTTGCTTTTTCCCTTCTTCTTGAAATCTCTTTGATTTCCCTCCTTCTTGGAAGTTTGAACTTGAAATGCTTGTTGAACTGTTCTTTCATAACTTCTATCAAGCACCAGCAGCACATGTGCTTCCAGTGAGTTTTGTAGCTCTTCGATTTTCATGGTTTTCACATCCTTTGCCTCTTGAATAGCTACAACTATGAAATCAAATTTTTGACTTAAAGATCTCAGCACCTTTTCTACTACCATCTGATCTATAATGTTCTCCCCACAAGTTCTCATATGGTTGACAGTGGCTGTTAATTTTGAGAAGTAATCACTTACTTTTTTATCTGCTTCCATCTGCATCATCTCATATTTTCTTCTATGGGATTGTAGCTTCACTGGCTTCACTTTTTCTCCACCAGTGTGATAGTTTTCTAAGATGTCCCATGCTTCTTTGGATCTTGTTGCGTTAGAAATCTTCTCAAAATCCTGATTGTCAATATTCTACTGAATGTAGAACAAGGCCTTGCAGTCTTTCTTCTTGGCTTCCTTGAATGCAGTCCTCTGTGCATCAGTTGGATTCCCCACCAAATCCTCATAGCCATCCTGCATAATTTCACTTACTTCTTGTGCTCCAAATAAAGATTTCATCAAGGCACTCCATTGAACCCAGTTCTTGCCATCAAGAACCAGAATGTTTGATCCAAAACCATTGCTATTCATCTTGCCTATCCAGAATTTATCACTTAGTGTTTCCCTTTATTGTTCCCCTCACTTTTCACTCGTGTTTCTCTTAGATTGAACCAAACTCTAGATGCCAATTGTTGGAATAAGGGACTGCGATGAACACAGCCCAGGCACATCAAAAACATAAAAATTAGAGGAAGAAATTATTGAGATAAAAATCTAATCATATTATTCATGCTACAAAGTTGTTGTTTTATATGAGTTACACAATGCTTGAGAAGCAAGTTATCCATAACAATAACTAACTAACTAATTTGTAATTAACTCTCAATTAATTTGTAGCATAACAATTTATGAATTAAATTTCAACAGTAACAACCACTCAAAAAATCGAAGGACAACGGTACAAAACCACTTTAAAATATCAAGGGACATAAAAAAAATTAAATAAGTGAATCAGATATCAATCCAGCATAATAGAAAAGAGAAAGTAGAGAAATCTATTGATATTTACAATAATTTGAAACTTATCATATTGTGATAAAAACAAACTCACATATATTTTTTATTTAATATGGGACTTTATTATTTATAAGATTGAAAACTACTTAAAATATTATAGTTTTTGAATGTGGAACTTTAAAAAAATTTAAATCAAATATGAATTATTTTAATTAATATGTGTATTTTTTAAGAGTGTCACGATATTTAAACATAAGAAAATTGATAATTTTTTAAGAAAAAAATTTTCGACAAAAATAAAAATCGTAAAATTGATATTTTTTGTTTGATTGAATTGTGTAAAGTTCTAAAAATTTGTGAAAATTGTAAAACTTGTGATAATTAAAATTCTAACTTTTGCAATTTGTCTACTATGTATGAATTGTGTAAAATTGTAAAAAAAATTATATGACTTCTAAGAATTTCAATTATAATATTTTAGTTAATATTCTTAGCTCATAGCTTTTCCCGATATTTTGTACAAGATCCACCACTTTTGACTATACAAATGATAAGTATCAATAATAAAATAATACTATAACAAAATGAAGCATAAAAAAATCACCTTGAAAATGAGATTTTTGTTATTGTTATCGTAGAAAGTTATTTTGTTTTAATATTTTTTATTTTAATATTTTTGTATATCAAAAAAATATTTTTCTTTTGTTATAATACAAAGAAATCATTTGGATAAAATTATTTAATTTAATTTTTCTTTCCAATTTCCTATATCTTAACGCTAAAAGAATCGATCATGGTATATGGTTTAAAACCTAATCACCAGTATAATATCACATTGACATAATTAGGTCTAAAACCTAATAACCAGTGTAATATCACATGGACATAGGTAGGTTTGATTCAGATACAAATAATCTTAGTATTGTAGATAAATTTATTAAAATATTTTATCGTAACAAAATAACATGAGATGTGATTTAATAATCATAATGTCATTGCATATCCATTCTAAACTTAAAAATTAAAATAGGAAAGATGTTTATGATATTAAACTCTTTAAAACGGTTTCATATGTGTTTTTGTGGAAAGGACAAAAAAAACTGCAGCTGATTGTTAAAGACATTCAGTTATTCATTAATCATCCATAAACAAAAATTAACCACCAATTAATAAATATAAACAATATTTAATAACCAACAAATTCTGATTGGAAATCATGTAAAATTAATCTATCCAACTAAAATCTTTCACACTCTAAACTACTCTAAACTATTTTTATCCTCAATTTTAAAACATTGTACGATTTTGGTGATTAAATAATAAATATCCATATGAGCCTGAAAATTGTAAAGATTATTATCCAATGTAATTTTCAAATTTACAAAATAATAAATTAATCAGTTAAATAAAAAAAATCAATTTAATTATTTTTTAAAATTTTACAAATTAAAAGCTTTAAGAAAATTAGAGAACGGAGAGCCGATATGAAAAATTCATAAATTTATATGTAAATTACTTTATTTGTTTCACAATCAATTATACCGATATTTATTCTACACACAAGTTAATTACAAAGCATACTTGAAAATAAAATTATTATTATCGTATTGAATTTTAATATTGGCACTTGTTGTAAGGCTGTATTGTAAATATGTCTCTCATTGTAATACAAAGTAGATTTTTTTTTAAAATCAAATATTATATTATTATAACAATTATATTAAAATTAAACTATATATATATATTTATATATATAGTATTTAAAAGAGAGAAATATCCGTTTCTATCTGAATCAGTCTTTGTATTTATTTTGATATATCAAAAGATTATTTAAATAATATATATATATATATATATTTGTCTTTTATTGATTTAGATGAATATTTTTATTAAAAGACGAAATATTTTGATGAAGGACTAAATTGATGTATATTGTTTAATTAACAGACTACTTTTTTGGGGTCAAATATTATAGGAGCTAGCTAGACTCCTGCACAATTGTGGGAAAGTGGGAAATTCCAAATTCGAAATCATATCCTTGCATATCAATATACATGCAACTATTAACTGAGTTCTACTTACAATTAAATTAAAAGACTAGTTTTCTATTTCAAAAATTTAAAAAATTAAATTAATCATTTCTTAAAATTTTAAAGATTAAAATATCTATTTATCTGTCTTAATAAAAAATCTATAAATAAAAAAGAAATAATATTACTTTTATCAATATTGTTAGGAAAAATAAAAATATTTATTTACTCAACTTACAAAATATCAATATTATTAGAAAAAATTTATAAAAGAAAAAAAAAATACTACTTTTATCAAATTATCCTTATTAATTAAGTATTGATATTAATATCATAAATATATTGCATTAAAAATTATGTAAGTTATATTAATTAAATAGTATAATTAAAAAAGTGTATTGAAAATTAAAATAATCATTTAATTTATTTGGAGATAGATTAATTATTTTAGGAAAGAGAAATCATCTTTCTTTTTTTAACCTATTTTTAAAAAATTTCTTTGTTTGTTGTATCTGTAGACATTTCAAAGAAAAATCTTTCACTAATTCTAGCAAATAAAAACATTAAACAGCAATTAAATATGAGTTTAAAAAAAGAAGGTTTATAGAGCTATCCATTATTGTGTCAACCACACGTAAGCTTAACTATGCAATTACCAATTACCCATAATTGCCACTACTTAATGCCTATTTATACACACATTACAACCTCGCGACTCAAACACATACCAAATCAAAACTACTTTTTTTTCTTCTCTTCTCTTCTTTATATATTAACATTAATAATACACATTTCTTCATAAATTAGAAAAAACAAGAATGACAAAAGTTCAAGAGAAAATGAATCATCATAATGGTGTTAATTTATCAATACAAAGGGGATTTGTGACAAAATTAAAATCAGGATTGAAAGAAACTTTCTTTCCTGATGATCCATTTAGAACAATTATGGAAGAAGAAAAATTATCTCGTAGGGTAATTAAAGGGGTACAATATTTTGTACCAATATTTGAGTGGTTACCAAATTATAATTTGCGTATTTTTCTCTCAGATTTAATTGCTGGTCTCACCATTGCTAGTCTTGCCATTCCTCAAGGCATTAGTTATGCCAAACTTGCCAATCTTCCTCCTCTTGTGGGACTTTGTAAGTAATTTTTTTTTATTAATTTTATTATTTAGTTTAATTTTTAATTTTGCTATTTTTAACTCAAAAATGTTTTGTTCCGTGATGTGGAAAAAAACACTTTTGAGTTACGTTAAAGTTGTTGGTTTTGTTATGAATTTGAACGGTTGATGTATCTAACTGTATAACTGTATTTTAACTATATTTCAATTGTTAATGTAACCGTTGAAGTGGGGAATAGATTAGTCCAAGAGGTGTTAGAAATTTAGAGATTTTAGATTTATTTTTCTTTTTTATTTTTGAAATGAAATTTGTTTTAGCTTTTGGTTGAAGGAGAATGGTGTTTTATAAAATGAGAAGTGTTTTTTTCTTTTTAATTTATTCATTAATACAAGGAAGTTGTTGATGTTTCTACACCATTTTCTTGACTTTGCATAAATATGTAAGATTGGTAAAATTACAATAAACAATTGTGATTTTTCAGTGTAAAATCACAATAATTTATGGTGATTTTGTTAATTTCACGGTGAAACAAAACACACCTAGTTACAATTTCAATTTAAGAGAACAATTACTTGATTGAAAATTGTTCCATGTGACAAAGACTAAGTAGATAATCAAATCCTAAGGTTGTTGTTTTTTTCTTAATTTTGGATGTTTTTTTTTACAAAATGAAAAAGCTAATTTGATTTAAATGTTTGGTTAATTTGAATTATATCAGATTCAAGCTTTGTGCCACCACTAGTGTATGCTATTTTTGGGAGTTCTAGGCACATGGCAGTGGGAACAATAGCTGCAGCATCATTGCTTATTGGTAACACTATATCAAGTGTAGTTGATCCTACAGAGGACCCAACATTGTATCTTCATTTGATTTTCACAACAACTTTTGTCACTGGTGTTTTCCAAGCTTGTTTGGGTTTTTTCAGGTTAGAAAAAAACAGAGAATAAGTCATTTTCCTATTATTACTTTCTTCTCTTTTGTTGATAAGTGATTATGTTTGGCTTTATTTGGCACCAAGATAACAATAAAACAAAACCAAACAGCCATACTTCATATTCCTATAAAGTGTTTGAAACAGACACCAATATCAAACACAAGTGTCTGAGGCATAAATCAATATTTAAGCATATCAAAACCGAAAATTTTATATTTATATAACTTAAAAATAGTTAGGATGATTCTTAGATTACAACACTGATATATAGACACTTTCTTATCGTGTTGGTCACTGATACATATTAGACATATCTTTAGTCTAAGATATCAACACTGAGACATATCTTTGATTAGAAGTCTCAATGTTACATAGTAAAACACCGACACTTACACATATAAAAAAACAACACTGACACATAAACATTAATAATTTAATAATAATTATAAAAACTATTGTGTCGGAGACTAATATATATCAAACGTGTTTTGAATTTAAGGTGTCTTTGGTGCATAGAACACATAAATTGACTAAACAACTCAATTATTTTGATTCTACTTTTTGTGTGTGGTTGATTTTGATAATGAAAAGGAACTTTGTAGGTTGGGGATATTAGTGGATTTCTTTTCCCATTCTACCATCACTGGATTCATGGGAGGCACTGCAGTAATTCTTATCCTTCAACAACTAAAGGGTATATTTGGATTAAAACATTTTTCATCCAAAACCAATCTTATAGCTGTGATACAGGGCATAATCTCCAATAGGCATGAGGTTAGTATTTGGAATAAGTTAATGTCTTTTTAATTTCTTAATGGCATGACTAATCAAAACAATAAGAGGTTAATTTCAATAGAAAATTATATTATTAAATTGATATTGGTTAATCTCCTCTTATGTATTTTAAATTTTAGTTCCTACCGTAAGAATTAAAGTTGAAAACAATGATATTTATAAAGAATAAAAAATACAATTTTTTATAAAGACTAAAAGATTAAAATTATTCTATCTTTTTTATGGGAATAAATGTTAAGCTTTCTTTTCACTTTTTTCTTGAACAGATACGATGGGAAACCACAGTTCTTGGAATAATCTTCCTTGTGTTCTTACAATTTACAAGGCACTTGGTGAGTGGTCTATTTGGAATTTTGGTAGTAGTTATTCTATATATAGTCAATTCTCATCTAACCTTTATCTTTTGCATATTTCTTTTTGTTATAAGAATAGAAAGAAAAAAAGTGGGCTTGAGAAGACTTTTAGTGCCCCACTTAAACTTGTGGACTACTAGGGAGTTTTATGTCCATAAACTAAGAATAAAATTATGGCATAAGTGGAAATATTTCACCAGGTTGTTGGTATTTGTCAAATTAAAAAGTGTTACATAAGTTTTTTATTCTTATAAATATATTATTTTTAATTTTTCAAAAAAAATTCTTTAAAAAATAGTCTTTTTAAATATTTTTTATTAATAATTTTAATTTATATTTTTAAGTCAATTATCATTTAAAATTTTAAATATTTATTTGCGTGCGTGCATGTATTGAACAATATTAGAATTTTCTATAAAAATTCAGAATTTTTTAACAGAAAATAAATTAAATATAAATTTTTAAAATTGAGGTGTTCTTATTTAAAATTTATTTTCTTAACTCAAAATATGAGCCGTACAATCTTAATTTAATATCCAAAATTTAGATTGAAATATTTTATAATGAATTTCAATTTTCTTTATAATCTTTCAGAGGACAAAAAAACCAAAACTCTTTTGGGTATCTGCTATAGCTCCGATTACAACTGTAATTGTTGGTGGCCTTTTCACATACCTTGTCAAAGGTCAAAATCATGGAATTCAAATTGTAAGTTATGTTTATAATTCCTCAAAATTTAATTTTTATTTTGTTAATATTTTATATGTATTAAATAAAACTTTGTTTTGTACTTACATTTGAATTTTACTATATGTAGGTGGGACATCTAGATAAAGGATTAAATCCTATTTCAATTAAATATTTAAACTTTGATAGTAAATATTTATCAGCAGTGCTTAGAGCTGGCATAATCACAGGAGTTTTGTCATTAGCGGTAATTAATTAAATTTCTCTGTAATCTATTATAATAATCAACATTCATTTATTCAATTAATTAAATAAATTTTTGTGTATGTATATGTATGTAGGAAGGAATAGCCATAGGAAGAAGCTTTTCAGTTACTGATAATACACCTCATGATGGAAACAAAGAGATGATAGCTTTTGGCCTTATGAACTTAATTGGTTCTTTCACATCATGTTACTTGACTAGTGGTAAGTTTAATTTTTATTATATTATGACTCAAAATTACTGTGACATAAAAGTAATATATTCATATTTTAAAATGAGACTCTATATTTACGAAGGTCTAAAATTAGAATTTAGATTCCTTGTAATCAGTGATTGTAAGTGTTTGCACACTTAGACATAAGTGATTGTTGACTTGAGATCTGAACTATTTGCTCTATGTCTAAAGATCACATATATGTCGATTGCGTGAATATTTATAATTTACATATCTATCTCCTCTAAATTTTATTTTTTTATGAGAGTCTCGTACAGCGAACCATAAACCACACATTTTATGAACAAATAATCAATTCATAAATAGCAATATGTTCAACATATTTCACACTATAAAACAATCTTTTAACTTAAAAGTTTTCATTATTTATTATTAAGGAAAAGTAAGTGTTTGAATCGATTAGAAGTATTCGACTTCAAATACAGACTAAAACAATCTTTAATCAGATTTTATTTTTTTCAGTCAAATTGTAGATTACTTTAAATTATTTCTCTAAAAAATCAAAAAGTTAAGAAAAAAAGTATTTTTGTAGGACCATTTTCAAAGACGGCTGTGAGTTACAATGCAGGGTGTAAGACAGCCATGACAAATGTGGTACAAGCAATCCTAATGGCTCTAACACTACAATTTTTGGCACCATTATTTAGCAACACACCAATTGTTGCTTTATCAGCTATTATTATATCTGCCATGGTTGGTCTCATAAATTATGAAGAATTTATCTATCTCTTCAAAGTTGACAAATTTGATTTTCTCATTTGTATGGGTGCATTTTTGGGTGTCACCCTTATATCCATGGATGTTGGCCTCATGATCTCTGTGAGTACTTTTTTTTTTTATTCAATGAATTAATTTCTCACTTTTATTAATTTTTTTTATGATACCAAAAATATTTGAATTATCGATATAAATTAGAGACAAATTTTGTTTGTTTTATGTTGTTCAACGTTAAAGATATCAAAATTCTTTAATTAAAACAAGAAACATGACAACAAACAAACTCTTTATTTTTTCAGTCTCTAATTTCTATTCCGAACTTATTTTTATTTTTTAAAAGTAAAATTCAACATTTTTTGAGTATATATATAGAATTGAATTATCTTAATTTAATTTGTCGAATTAAATTTTTTTTCTAAATATTTGTATATATTTTTAATGAAGGTTGGGCTAGGTATACTTAGAGCACTATTATATGTAGCTAGACCAGCAACATGCAAGCTTGGAAAGATATCTGATTCTGGTTTATACAGAGATGTTGAGCAATATACAAATTCTTCAACAATTCCAGGAGTTTTAATTATACAAGTTGGTTCCCCTGTTTATTTTTCAAATGCTACTTATATTAAAGAAAGGTAATATTAATTTTTTATTTTATTTTTTTCCACACAATGATATTATATATGCATACCAATTCAATAATCTAAAATTTTGTATCAGGATTCTGAGATATATTAAAAGTGAAGAAACCTCTTCTGGAGATATTGTTGAATACACCATACTTGATTTAACAGGTAAAGAAAAATTATTAAGCTTTTATATATAAAAATTAAATTATATATATAATTCTGTAATCATACATATAATATAAATATTAAAAATTATTTAAGTGATATATAATTATTTAAAAAAATTATATAATTTTTTATTTTAATTTTGATCATCGATATATAATTATATGATAAAAATTTAGTTATGTAACTCTCTCATTTTAAAACTCCTATAATTTAATTAATATGCTTCTATATATATATATATATATAACATTAACATTTTTTGTATCCTTATACAGGAGTGACATCGATGGACACAACTGCTATTGAAGGATTATTGGAGACAAATAAAATATTACAAAGCAGAGGAATTCAGGTATATGAATTTCAAGTCTTTCCGTTGTTAATTCAATTTTTCAATTAGTGTCAAAATTGATTTACATAAATAAATTGAATCAATAAACAAAGTTTTATTTAATAAATATTTTACAATATGATTATGTAGATGTCATTGGTAAACCCAAGGATGGAGGTTATGGAGAAGCTAATAGCATCTAGATTTGTTGAACATATTGGAAAGGAATCATTCTATCTAAATTTGGATGATGCAGTGGTGGCAAGTCAATATTCCCTTAGAACATCCAAGACCAACTATAATGAAGACACAACTTAAATATATATATATATATATATATATATATATATATATATATATCTTTTCATGTTCAAGTTCAACAAATCACTCTTGTCAAAGAGAAAAAAAGTACAACAAATCAGAAATAGGTTGTACCCAATGTTGTTTTTTTGGTTATTATATTTTTTACAAATGTTGTATAATGTTACTTGTTTATGAAAATGAGAATGTATTTTTAAAAATGACTTCTTCCCAAGTGTCTCTAAAGTTAGACAGAAAATAAATAGATAATTACATTCGATACTGATTATATTTATCAAAATTTTATATTATAAAATATATTAATATAGAATCTTAGACTTATAAAGTAATAGACTTTCTTTTATATTTTAATATAAATTAATATAGAATCGTAAACTTAGAAAGTATTAAAAATAATTGAGAGTTTATTAATTTTATTAAAATTTTCTTAAACTCGTAATAGTTTATAAGAAAATATAATATATACAATCAAGTTGTGTCATTTTTATAATCTAGAATTGTAAACTCGTATTAATGCTAGAGTTTAACAAAATTCTTTTTAAATATATATAGCTTAGATTTTTTTAGAAGTCCATTTAACTAAAAAAAATCATACTACGCATCATAAAAAAATTAATTTTAGGCTTACCAACCTGGCCTTTTTAAGCGAATATGAATTAACACTAAATTTTATTGCTTTAAACAAATAAATTTAATGATCAATCAAGGACTCAAATTAAATCCTTAAGGATTCTAAGTTGACATGTTTAATGAGTACAAATTTAAATTTAGTTATCTAGATTATTTAACATTAATTCAAACAAAAAATAAACAATGTAAATAACAAAGAACTTCAAAATAAAGATTATTATTAAGAGTGGATATTTGCATCTATCAAGACTATATCAAATCAGAAAATATGAACTCCTTTCTTTCGAAATGTAACCTCTATTTATTGAAGACAAAAAAATGAAAACTATTTAACATTCTACATGTAAAACAAAGGACTTATGTATTTCTCACTTTGGACATCTATTAACTAATTTTAGATTTTTTTTGTAAGTTTCAATATTCGAGTTTATACCTTGAGTGATCATTTTCAAGTATCATTTTCTAATTCTCAAGACACTATTTGTTGATTATGTGTCTTTGACTTTATTTAAACGAGGCTTTTTTGAAATTATTAGGACTATTATTCTCAAAGTAACTATTTATTGACTTTGAATCTTGCATCTAAAATTTTGTGTATACACCAAAATTTTCATTATTATAATATATTAGATTAACTTAATGTTAAATTATATAACTTTTTAATGATTTAATTATATTATTATATATTAATTTTTGATATATTTAAATATATCATAATAAAATATAATTAAAACATGATGTCATATAGAGTCAAATAATTTAAAATATCATGTTAAATCTAAAAAATACTTAATTTTATTTGCCTATTAGCTTGTTAATATATTAAAAAATATGTGATTATTTATTTTAAATATTAATATGAAATAAACTTTTTATAATGGTCAAACTCATACCTAAAATAATTTTATAAAAGACAACAAATCATACTTAAATCTTAAATTTTGACAAATTAGACTTAGACTTTACAAAGTCTAATTTGAGGTCAACCTTGTCACCCCTACTTTATAAGTCCTAGTCAATATTCAACAATAAATCTAAGACTATTTTTTTGTTATTTTATAATTCTAACCCTAATAGATTATAGAGATATTAAATTGATTGATAATATTTAATATCAAATATTATTTTCACGTTTTCTAAATTTTGAGGATCAAATTGGTCAACCTCCTACAATATTAAAAGAACACAAAATGTGTCAATTTTTTTTTTCTTCAAATATCTAATTACAGGGTGGAAAAGGAAATAATTCTCTCGATTTCTTTTTTCCTCTCAAGTTTTCTCACGTCATTAATCTCAATTTTTAATCAATTTTTCTCTAATTATTTTAAAATTATAAAGCCCGTCATTTACATTTCAAGAGTCTAAATCTAACATATTATTTTCTCTAGTTTTTTTTTTTTTTCCACTTGAGAGGATTTTAATGCAATGGAAAGGGATTTTGGTAAATTTTTCATTGCATGATGTTATTTTTGTGTTGACTTTTCGTCATGGTGGCTCTACAAAACATGTAAAAGATGGGATTTGGGGTTAACGTATATTAGCTTCTCGAAATAAATTTAGTAAAATTAGTGTTGGTGTAAAATAAAATAAATCATTGTAGTTCAAATCAAAACTTTTTTTTCTTAATTGTTTAACATACTTCAAATCAAAGTTGTCAGTTTAAGTTATGAAATTCTAATTTACTTTTTTGCAAAATAAATTCTGCTGTCCTATAAATTATATAAAAATAATAAATTAGTTTTTTATATTTTTTTTAATAAATTAATTATTTATCTTTATTTTAATGTTAAGTTTACGTTTTATGTTTGTAAATTTTTATATGAATGATTATAATTTCAAACCAACAATATTAAAGTTCAAAAATCTCTTAATTCTTAAAATAAATTCGCACAACTGTGAAGGTGTTTTAGTTACAATAATTATAAAAACATAAATTCTCAATTAAAATTTTAAAAAATGATTAAACAAGAGATAATTTGAGTGAAATACATTTTAAGGTTGTTAAAATTAATCGTAAAATTATCTCAATTCATGTCATGAAATCACATAAAATTTATTATGTCGTTTTTAATAGGATTTAGAACAAAATTCATAGTACCATTTTAAAAACCTTTACTAAAATGATTGAAATAAGGTTAAAAATAAAAATAATTCAACATTGTAACTTTTACGAACAGAAATAGCCAACTTAATATAAACAAAAAAAGTTAAATGATTACTTTGATATTTTCGTGTAACTTAAAAGTTTTTATCACAAACAAATTTAGATAACAAATGGAAGGCAAAAGCAATCCGAACAACTACAAATGGTTAAGTCTTACATTGATGTTGAATGAACTAAATATTATATATATATAAGATAGGTAACTCATATATATTAAGGTTTTGAATGGAAATGTAATCTTAAAGTCTTATGTGGATCTTATAACATTTGGTTTGTTGTTGCTTCCGTGTCTCTGAATTCTCCAATAAGTGATATTAGAGTCTTAATTCGGCTTGAATGGGGGAGCAGAAGTGGATCCTAACTCATTTACTTACGGAGGCCTATTATTGGATTCAAGTGTGAATGGTTAAATCCCATATAGACTAATAATGATCTAAATGATAAATATATAAGAGAGATAACTCATATACTTATTGTCTTAAGGTCTATTTGCGAGTTAAATTTGGGAGGATTTTGAAGGCAAAATCTTTGAAGAATTAATTCTATATTTTAAATATATATTTAATATTTTTTAAAAAGTGAACGACATATGATATTTTACGGTGACTCATCTTTATTTTGCCAACTTTTTCAATTTTTGCGTGAACGTGACATTGACTTGACTTTTGTATATAAATTTTTCTTTAGTTTAAAAGAAACTTTCTCTAATTGTCCTACTTTGAAATTTTTTTAGTAGAAGGTCGTTCTCTAGGGAAAACGACCACCTAAAGAACAAAATTTTGAATTTCAATAGATGGCCGTTTACTCGAGAAGCGACTTCTAATGAGTACATTTCTTTTTTTGGTTATATTTTAATATTTATTTATTATTAGAGTTATTAATTTAATTATTTAAAAAATAAAATACATTAACAAATTATAAATAAAATTATATTTTAATTATTATTATTATTATAAATGATTATTATACTTATAATTAAAATGATTAAATTATATTATAAATTTCAAATAAAAAATAAATTAAATGATAATAAAAATTAAATAATAATAACAATTAAATCAAAAGAACAATTAAATAAATTAAATAATAATAATAACATTTAAAATTAAAAATAAATTAAATAATACTATTAGGTAATAGTGTGAATCCAGAAATAATATTAATTTGTAATTATATTTGTCAAAATTTTAAAAATAAGTTAGAAAAATCAGGATTTGATTTGTAATTATGAGATATAAATGTTGTAACCATTATTTATATGAAAAAATATCAAAGTAAAAGAGCATCAAATCTTAATTAATGACATGAGGTTCCATCAAACATATGAGTTTCATCTTGGCAATTACTAATTGTCTTCCACAATTTTTTAGTTTTGAGATTGTCCATCGGGATTGTTTCTTTTTATTTAATTGTTATTATTATTTAATTTTTATTATTATTTAATTTAATTGAAATTTATAATATAATTTAATTATTTTAATTATAATCATTTTTAATTATAAGTATAATAATTATTTATTATAATAATAATAATAATTAAAATATAAAATTTATTTATAATCTATTAATATATTTTATTTTAATTTATTATTAGTATTTTTATTTTTAAATAATTAAATCAATAATTCTAATAATAAACAAATATTAAAATATAACAAAAAGAAATTTATTCAGTTAGAGGTCGCTTCCTCAGAAAACGACTGAAGTTTTAAAATTTTGTTCTTCATATGGTCTTCTCGAGAAATTGACCTTCTACTGAAGAAAAAAAATAAGACATTTAGAAAAATAAATTTCAAATTACGAAAAATAAATTTAGCAACAAAATATTTATATACAAAAGTTCATTAACTTATTTAAAACATTTTGAATTATTTAAATTTTAAAATAGAAAATAATTTTAATACATTAGTGATATAAATTTTTTTATTTAGTCAATCACTTACATAAGAAAATTTGCAAATCTTTTAAGTTAAATGTGATGGAATTGAACCTATTTTAATGATTGAACAATTATAATTTAGTAACAGTGTAAAAGATATTGACAATGTTAATATATAAATTAAATCATTCTAAAGTATTAATCTAGTTGACTGATATTTTTTTTATCATCTTAACGAATATCCTAAAAACATTTGTTAAGAAATTTTAAAAGAAGATAAAAGTCATATTTTGTGTGAAAATTTCAATGAGTTGAATGTGTCCATTCTAAGATTATATTTTCACTTTTTATACTCTTAAAACATTTTATAGCATTTTTCCTTTTTATATCCATGGTTACTCTCACCCTTAAAAAATTATAAAATGAACATAAAAACTATTTAAAAGTATATTTTTAAAACTCAAAATTTTAATATTTTTTTGAAATCACATATTTTATTAATCAAAATTCTAAATTTACGGAATGTTTAAACAACATAGTGATGCTTTGTACTTAGTTTTAGCGGGAAAACAAAAACTGTACTTTATTTTTAGCTTACAAAAGGAGTTTTACATAGTGTTAATTATTTTTTATAAAATAAAAATTTAATTAATAAATTCAAAATCCAACAAAATGATTCTCAAGTGTATTTGGTTTTCATTTTTTGAGTTTGTCATCAGCATGCAACATTTCTTTATTCTTCATATTAGGGTGTTCGTTTTTTATTTTTATTTTGTGTGGTGTTAGTTTGAGATATCAGTTCAATTTATTAGAGATTCAGTGAACAACTTGATCGTCAAAGCTATCGATTCAAAGACTTGAATATTTTGATTATTTTGATCATGTCACCTTTTGATATTTAGATATTTTGTTGATATATACTATTAACTTGAATGTTATCTTTTGTTTGTAAATTTATCTTTTTTATTTTATTTTAATTTTAACGATTTTAAATTTGTGTTGTCTTCGATGTATTTTATCCATTTAAACGAATGAAAATTTTTTTTACAATAAAAAAAAATTCAAAATATGAGTCTTCAACCTGTTAAATTTATTGTAAAAATATATATTACATAAAATTCAAATTTAAATTTTATAATATATTTTTTATCTGTAGATCTAAATATTTTTAATTAGATATATCAGGTTTTTAACTATTATTTTAACTTTTATTAAATATAGCATGTGAGGAGGAGTTGGTAGCAAAGTAAAAATTGTATTTAAAGAATTTCAAAAAATATATGGAAGACTAATAAGTGTAAGGGTGCAAATATATCGTTTTCCATGTTTGTACCCCCAAACCTGAACATATTATTTGTAAAAAAAAAAAAAAAAAACCTGAACACGTTAAACCGGCCCAAACATTGTTCTTGTTTGAATCTATTAAAAAGAATGTTCCTTTTGTAAGATAAAAAAAAACAATGTTCTTGTTTGTATAGTTTCTTTAACATACAAATTTATTTAGCATAATTGTTAAGTTTCTCATTAATATAAAGTGATTAATTAGATCAGTTAAAGAAGAAACATGAAAGAATTTGAATTTTGCATTAATACGATTTTTTATTAAATTTTTTCACCGACTAAACAATCCGAATTATTAAATTCTTATTTTTGCAATAGCCAAAAAAAAAAATTTATTAAATTAAATTAAAAAAATATGCTACGAAAAATATTTTGAGCTTATAAATATATAAGAACTTCTATTTAGCTAACATAATTCTGAGTTTCATTGTTTCTTCGTTAACACTTTAAAATTTCATGTTAAATGTATATTAATTAGATCTATATCGATTCTTCTTTTATCTATATTGCAATTTGATTCTTGTTTTTTAACTCTCAAATTTAATTTATATTTTTTCATATTCTTACAGTTAAAGTTTATTCTTTTACTTTTTATGATATTTACTAATAATATCGATAATAATTTTAAAAAAATTATTAGTTAAATATAATTAATGGTATTCTTCCACTTTTTCAGTTCTAAGAGTTCAATAATAGATCATAGAGCGTGAAATTAAATCAAATTAGTATATTTGTTCAACTCAACCATGGTGTTTTCTATTTGTGTATGTCTAGAAATGAAGTAAAGTCTAACACTAGTGACAAATGAACATCATTGTAAAAGCAATGTATTAGTAATTTAGTACGAGTTAGTGATCTATGTTACTTCTTTTTGTTGCTAATATAATTGAACTAATGTCGCGATAACGTTTATAAAATATTTATAAGTGATAACTCTCGTTAATAGTTTTCACTTTATAAATTGATTTTGTGAAAATTGTATAAGATTTAATTCAAATTTTTAAATAATATTAAGAATCTTATGTTGAATAAAATAAAATTTAATAAAATATTTATAAATAATATATGATCATTTACTATCTGATTTTGTGTAGAGTTGAATAAAATCTAACCTAAATTTTAATATATTAATTGAAATTTTAAATATTTACCTTTTTTGTTTTGACCATTGTGCCAGACAAGAACTTGTCCTATAACTAATACTTATAAAACCTGGCCCTCGCCTATTGTGGCATCTAGCAACTGCCATGTACTAAACCTATCCTATAATATAACTAATGCTTATATATTTCTAGGGTTGAACCTCATTTGCATCAACATTTGTAAATCTTGAAAGATGATCCTTTGATCTTACTGTTTTGGTCTTTTGTTTTAATATTTTTGTCATTTATTATATATTTATATAATACAGAAAACAATAATAATAGAAAAACATATATATAATTTATTTTTTAATTGATTTATGTCACAATTCATATATTTAGTAGGTTAAATGAAATATATCAATTTAAGTAATTGAATTTAAAATATCGACTCAATCCACTTAAAATGATTAGTTAAACAAATTATACCGAGCGACTCAACCTATTTTGTCATGTTTATCTTTGATGTATTATTTTTTTTTTTAAGCATCGTTTGTTTGTATAAATCCAATTTTGTACTTTTTTTTAATGAATTCCTCTTTTATTTAATGTAATGATCTTGCATAATTGTGTTGAAGTTTGGCCCTCTTGCAATCATAGTGAGGGTAATTATTCATAAAATATATTTGAAAATTTTATCTTTGTACCCTCTCATTTATCCATGTACCAAAAAAATAAAGAAAAATACTAAAATACTTTCATGTATATATAAAAAGTTACTTTTTTTTTTATTTCTTCATTTTAAAATATCCAAAATAGAGGTAAGTGTCAAAAAAAAAAATTCATAAATATTTTTTCAAGTGTTTTGGTACACAACTTTCACTCTATAAAATTTGAAGAAAATTTTTTTCTAATGTAGAACATCAGTTTCAAAAATCTTTTTTGAAATTTTTTGGAACTATCGAAAAACTTACACTACCGTCAAACTTCAACGTGACATTTTTGAAAGCTACCGGAAAATTTCATCAACAAATTTTCCGGTAATTGTTCGATTGTTTTAAAAATTAATTTTTTTAACTATATTAGTATTTATTTAATTCATTTGATTTTAACTAATTTTTTTTAGTGGGTAGGACTAAAGGTAGAGAAAACAAAACTATAGAAAGAATACGTGACTTTGAATGTTTCGACAAGGATTATTGCTCATGAAACTCCGAAAAGGATTGTTCCGACAAGGAGCAAATGACGACTTATAGTGTATTAATTATTAATTATTTATGATATATTTATATTATGTTATTTATAGTGTATTAATTATTAATTATGTATAGTATATTATTATTATTTATGGCATGGGGCATCCATTAATATTATTATTTATGGTATAGACACACACAAAAAACTGTGTATTGAAATCTTTCTTAGAAGTTTTTTCGAAAAACTTAAAAAAAAATTGAAAAATAAAGTGTCTACAGGAATTCTTCAAAAAAAAATTTCAAAAATTACCGAAAATATTTTTTCTGATTCTAGAAAAAGTAAAATAATAATAATTTTGAATTGGTAAAATAGTAAACAAAAGTTGAAGATATAATTGATATTTTTATAAAATTATAGAGTATAGGTATAAAAATAGGGATATAGGATCAAAATTTCAACCTATTTTCTATTTTATACTATGAACATAACCTTATTAAAAGCATAAAAATATTGTGTGAAGGTTTCTATTTCACATTCACCTATGACATGGTTGCATAGGTTGGACATTTCTAACACAATATATTTCATGCATTGTTAACTACATTGTTTCCAATAAACAATCTTCATGAGTGATTTTTTGTTACTTACTGCATTGCATGGCATTCAAATATATAGATGCTATGTATTTTCCTTTCTTTTTTTTTTTTTAATGTTTTA
>JBBPBS010000693.1:1434526-1467446 GCA_037974835.1 Cicer judaicum
CAAAATTTGGCATATAAAAAAAAAAAAATATTTGTAGCACCAACACTGACAATTGATATAAAAGGGGTACCATATTTAATTACATTAAATAATTTTTATTTTTTTATATTATTATTATTATTATTATTTATATTAACGTGTTAAAATCGACGTGTCTCATGTCAGTATTTTATAAATTATATTTGAAAATATGATAAAAAATAAAATAACTATCGTTATTGTTTTTTCCATTTTAAAAATGTAAAGAAAAAATACAAAAATGGCGTGATATTTGTGACAACTGCCATTTTTTTCATCTCAAATTAATAAAAAAATACATTTTTAAAATATCTCTAACACAATTTTACTTCCTTTTCTAATTTTGATTTTCTCTCATTTCTCACTCAATATATAATATTAATATATTATACAAAAGCATAATTAATTTTAATAAAATATATATAATATTGTGATTAATTCACAATGTGATGACTACAATTTATAACGCAATATTCGAAATAGTCCCACTTAACAAAATATGTGACTGATATTTAAAGGCTTGGATAATGTGATCCATTGAAAATTCTAGCAAACATGTACTTACATTGCTATCTCCACTTTTGTTTCTTGTCATATACCTTCCATTTTCACACCCCCCAGCCTTGTCTTTTTCTTTAGATGTACTATTAAAGTATGTAACTTTTACACCCAAGTCCAAAGTGATGCCTGCAGTTACTGATGGTAGTTATTATTCTTTTAACCCATTATGACTTTGATGGACTCAAAGCAACAACAAATTAATTTACATTTTTTTAAAAAGAAAAAATGAATAGAAATAAAATATCGAAGAGTGAATATTCTAATTGATCTTTAAAATTTTAAACATATGTTAAATTAATCTTTAAATTTTATAAATTAATAAATATATTTTTGAAATTGGAAAATATTTATTAAAATAATATTTATATAAACTTTTGTCAATAGAAATTTTTATAATTATGTAATTAAATATGTGATTTATTTACATTGATCTCACATCAGTATCATTTTTTCATGATAAATTTGTCGATGAAATTTTGTTATCTCAAAAATAAATTTGTGAGTAATTATAATTATAAATGGACTAATTATGAACAAATTAATTTATAAAATATTTAAATTTTATCAAAAAATTAGTTTATGTCGTAATGATATTGATATAAGACTAATATAGATGAATCAAATATTCAATTAACATATTATATTATAATCTTTAATAATAAAATTTAAATATAAACTATTTTCATTACTATATTTTATTATTTCATATATGTATTACTAATTTGAGTGACACTTAGTAACCAATTTATATGTTCGTTCAAATATCTAATGAAACATTGTTGGAACTTGACATTGTAGAAGTTCCACATAAAATTTTTTTTGCACAATGTTAATATATATAAGGCGGAGGTAGGATATATCATATATGGTGTATTATTTTTTAATACCATTTTATTTGTCAAAATTGTTTTTGCATTATTTATTCTGATCCATTATATATTTTTCATCTATAAAATAGAAGATTCGTTCACTTAATCGAAAATTGTTCGGAGTTTTCTCCTAATGCCACAAAACTTCTTTAAAAAATGGCTTATTCGACAAGTCAATCAAATAATATAATTGATGGCTAATTTAACTTTAAAAATTATTTTAGAAATTCTAAAACAACAAACTTCTTATACAAATTTTTTATTAGCTTATTGTAAATACTTTACAACTCAAAGCCGGTTGTCAGTGGGCCATAAGCAGGTAATCAATGGGACCAGCTGCCTCAAATTCCCTTTGTTTCTTTGTTGATGTAATTGAATATGTAATTTAAGAGTATTTTAGTAGAATAATTGTAGCTTATCAAAAATATAAGTTTTATCTTTATGTGAAAAAATTTATGTCTCACAAGTTTTTCAAAAATTTATAAAGACCAGTAATTATTTATTTTATAAATTAATTTTATAAAAAAATTAAATAAATAAAAAATTAAAACATATCGATTGGGATAACTACTATTTATATACACTTCAAATATAATAATATTGAGTGTAACAAGATATAATAAAAAAAAAAAGAGTGACATTTATCACCTTGCACCTTAAAAACCTTGTTCATAATCTGCATATACCTTTCTTGATTTTGTTCCTTTCTTTCACTTTTTTTTATGATTTTCCAAATTAACTTCCCATTATTCTTAATCCAAACATAGCACTCATATTAAAGAATGTGTTCCAATCATGGCCAATCATTTGGTCACCTTTTGATTAGAACATTATTTCGGCAAATATAAATAGTGGTCGGAGACTTTAGGATATTTTTTTATAAATCGTCCTCCAAAACATTATCTTTTAAATTTTATGCACCTTTTATACTTTACACACATGTATATATCTATTTTGTCATGTACATTATCATATACAACTATTCAAATATATTAAGATAGTTATAGTAAAAGTCAAACATCATAATAGTTGAAACTAAATATTAAAAATTATTTATCGATAGAGTATTTAAATTATATCCAAATGGTGTTAGTTTTGAACATGTTTATGTGTGTGACCACATAAACTTAATTGTAGTTTTAATCTCTTTATTTTAGCTAAATTTTGAAATTAGTTTTTACATTTTATTTTTTCTCAGTTTTAATTCTTAAATAGAATTTTGGTCCAAAACTTGATAAAATATCATTTTATTAAGTCACACCACACAATTTATAATCAAATATTTCAAGTACAATTGTTGAAACACGAAACCTTGAAGTATTGTGTGACTAAAATAAGGACAAAAAAAATGACATTTTATCGAATTTTAAACAAAAAATCTGTTTGGGGATCAAAACCGATGAGAAATAAAATAGAATGATTATTTTTGTGATTCAACTAAAATAGAATGATCAAAACTGCAATTAAGTCTTTTTAAACTTTAATTTTTTAGTATAGACATTATATAGTTAAAAAATATCAAAATTTGAATGGTTTAATATTTTTTTTCTTTAACTCTAAGTCCTATATGGTAAATTTATAAATTGCCGAGTCTTTGAGTGGTTGAATATATAAAAAAAGAATATAATAGATTTTTTTTTTTATCTTTGTACTAAAATTAAAACTCTAAATAGCAAAAATATTTTATTCATGGATCTCACTTATTTCTTGTTCCTTAATGTTTATAAAAAACAAAAAACAAAAAATTAATATTATTTTTTATAAAAATCTCTTTTACAACAAATATCCATCCTTATTCTCGTCTAAAAAAAAATTATGTTTGTTTAAATATTATGATGCAAACTGAGCTGGCGTTGAAAAAGGTTCCCTTGAATACGCGTCTCTTTAAAGAATCTAATTTGTGATGTTGGTTTGAACAATACAAAAGTTGTTTTGTTTTTGTTCTAACGTGCCGACAAGTACTTAAGGTTAAGAAAAGTATAGTAGTTTTATTTTATTTTATTTTTCTTATTTGCTTCTATTCTATTCTATTCCATATTTGCTTACTTTATCTATATTTAGATGAGAATGGGTCGCACAGAAAATTGGGTGGAGTGGGGGGACAAATACTTGATGGTGGCTCTCATGTTCTGTTTTTTATAACAATTTTAGGATTCAAGCATGATTACCAACTTTACGATTCTCTACTTCATTAGATTATATGTTAATTGAACTTCTATTCTTCTAATGGATTATAGAAATCATAAAATGGTTGTATGGGTTGCATAGTCTTTTTTGTGTGTGGTCCAAAGGTTATGTGTCAAATGGAAAGAAGAGTTCATTCATCTCTATAGTTTATAATTAATGGGAATTTTTTTATTTTAGAGTCAAAATTGATTTTAGATGTGTAAAATTCATTTTGACATCTTTGATTGTTCTCGAGTATAACCGTGTTAGCCTTTAGAATTGATTTTAACTTTAAAGTTATAATTTATTCAATATTAAGAATACTAAATACATAATCTTAGTTCTGAAAACAATGTTAGACGACAGTTGAAGAAGTTAATATATTATTTGTTCCAAGTTCCATGTCGGGGGTGTACCTGCACATTCCGACGATTGAGTAAGAATTTGTCATACAATGAAAAGTTTTAGGATAGACTTTTTATGTATCTTTATACCTCAGATGTCATCTTTATATATTGAGTCCTTTAAGAATTTCTAGAGGTTTCTGTTGTGATCATCAAAAGGGAAATTTATGATGTTAGGATCACCATCTGATGTGGGTTGCGTGTCTTTCTACTCTGGAAATGATGCTTGTCATCTACAGGCCGTAATCACGGTACGATTGTCATCAAGTGGCTCATAATGAGAGTATAAGTGAGTTATCGTGTTTGTACTTGTAAAATTTTCTTTTCATACATCCAATGATTATGATTGGAGGTCTAGGTGAGTTACGATGGACAGCAACTCTAAATTTTACTCTTGATGGCAAACAACCTTAGTTTCAATAAGCTTCTAGGATGTCATTTGATTGTGTCAGGTTGGTCTGAAAATCACTCATTCTTATGTTGGGCTTGGACTAAGACATTATGTGTTTGTCCCATAACATAATTTACACCTCAAAAATTTATTTAGTCTAATATTTATCAGTCAAGTTATTTTTATAATTTTTTGACTAAAAAAAAATATTCATTCATTCATTCAAGTTATAGAAATTACATAAATTCAAAAATAATGCAATTCAAAGTCGTTAAAATCAAAAAAAATAAAAAAATCTGCAAACAAATTCAAGACATTCAAAGTAATAATATATACGACAAAATGCCTATAAAAGTGACAAAGCCTACAAATATCACAAAATTGAAGAGTTTTGAACATATATGTCTCTGAAATTGTAACATTGAAAACATCATAATCATTGATCAAATTTACATTAAATTAAAACTAATATGTTAATTTGAATTAAAAGAATACCGCAACAAACTAAAAAAATTGATAAAAAAATATAAATATCAAATTTGATAATTTCAATGAGACAACTGCACAACCAATAATTAGGTGAATCCGTGGAATGAGTGAATTTAGCAAATCCAAAGTTTGTAAGGGTTTTGGATGCCCGAAAATTGTAAGGCTTTGACATGAATGTCCAAAGAAAAAGTGAAATGTCAATATCAGCATCTAATATGCATAGACACAAGTAGATGTAATAAATGTGGAGTGGATGCTGTGAAAAGAGTGAAACCAATACCACAAAATAGGGTTAGAAGACCTTTAACTTTAAGGCTCTATCTTATCTTCATTCAGTACCATGTTCCTCCTTCTAATATCAAAGCCAAGCACATGGTACCCACACGTATAATTCTAATTAAGGGACCGCTACCAAGTTTGGTACAACTATTTTCTTTTTATTTCTTATTATTCTACTTTTTTCCATTTTTTTTAAAACTCTTTTTATGGTCTATATAATTCATTCCAATATGCAAATTATATTAACTAATACGAATGTTATTAGAATATAAATTTAAATATAAAATAAGACAAAAATATATATCATATAAAATACTAAAAAAATTTTGTTATTGTTTTTATATTTTATTTCTTTTTTGAAATTGATCTTTATTAGAATGAGTTATTAAGATATATATAATATTTTATTTTAATCATTTAATTATTAAATATATAAAAAATACATAAAGTAAAGAAGTAGAAAATAATTTTACTATTTTATAGTAAGAAATTCACCAAAAAGAAAAAAAACTAAGTATAATTTTTAATTCAAAATGATTATTGGGAATCACACAATTTCATAATGTGAATGTATTATTCATGTATGTGTTAGAAAGTCTGAATAGTTAATTTTTAACAAAGATTAAAAGTTTACATCTATCCTATGAAATGAAGTGTTCATTTAAGAGTCGAATTCAATGAATAAAAATCACAATAAGAATTATAGTCATAAAATTATTTTAAATATTATTAACCCTTCTCTTCCAAATAGTTTATGCAATATTTTATTTCCTATTTCCAACAATTAGACAATGATTCCCTTTTAAATATGATATCTATTTATTTTATTTAAAGTTTATTCTAGAGGTAAATAAAGTTCGACAAATAATTATTTCGGTTAAAATTCAATTTTTATTTAATGAAAATTTTATTTTAACAGTAAACTAATTATGTTTTTTTATTCTTCTAAAAAAACAAAATCTTCTCCAAAAACAAATTATATTCTTTTTATTAAAATAAAAAAAGAAAGAAATGGTTGTTTCCTGGTCTTTTCCTTTTTAAGGATAAACACAAAATCCAAGTGAAACAACTTGAAGTGTCTTACTTGGAATTCTTATTGGCTTTTCCTCTACATTCAATCGAAGAAAACAATGTATACGTTGAAACCCAAAATTCGTATATACATTTTTCATCTATTATTATATACATACATTTTTACAAAATTACGGTAGGTCGTCTTGATTTTATTAATCATACCCTAAAATTAAACATGATATTTTTTTTTAGATGATAGCAAATTTTGTGATTTTTAAGAAACACTAAACTAGAGTCAATTAATTGTAAGGTGCACTAGTGATTTGTTGAGAATAATATGTTTAAGTATTATAAATTTAAATTTTAGATTTAAATTATTTAGAATTCAAAAATAAAATATTATTAGAATATGATCATATTAAAATTGGTTTTATAATATAATAGTATAGTAATTTTTTATTGGATGAAAGCCTAAAATTAAACTCTTATAGAAAAATATATCTTCTATTTTTGGTTCTCTGAATTATTTTTCTTCAACTTTGTCATTGTGTTAAGGATATTTTCATTAAGTGGTAAGGTGAGTCACTCGAGATTTAAATACACAATGATGCATGTCATAATTCACTGTTTTTGTCAACATAGTATCCATAACCCTAACCTCCACTTCCTATTATACAAGTCGCCAAGTGGACAAAATACGGTAAAAATATTTATATTGATTTGGAGAGACATTTGTTGATTCCACAACCAGTTTTAGGATTTATATTTTGCAAAGTAATTAGTTTTAGGATTTCATTTATGTTGAATTTAAATTTAAATAGTTAAATCTCAAGTCGATTATGAGTAAGTTAAATATTATATATAGAATAGAAGATATTCATATATCTAATATTTTAAGATTTGATTGAGATATAATGTTAAAGTCTCTTATACATTATAAAGTATTTGATTCGTTTTTTCTCTTGTTCATCATAAACTCCTCAACAAATGGTATCAGAGCCACGTCGACTTAGTGGGGGAGCTAAAATGGATATTTGTATCAAAAGTCTTCTTGACATGATAGTTAAGAGGTATCAGATGTAGGAGACTCACAATTTAGAGTTGATTGTTGTGACACCCTAAATCCCAAAATAATATATATATATATATAATAATTTATATCTTATTCCTATAAAATTTGATTCAAATTAAATAAGTAAAATACAAATTAAAACCGTTATTCCCGGTATCACCTATCAGAGCGGGGTTCCTCCCAAACTTGAACTTCAAGACTCATTAACATGTAATAACTGCGATTTCGCAAACGCAGGGCCCAGACAGTCAAACACAAATAACGAAGGAGGTGAGTTTTGAAATCATGTTAATAGTATAATATGAGTAAGAAGAACACACAAACAATCATAATAGAACTGTATCATAATCACTTTACGATATATCAAAATATTTAATTAAATAGTATCATACTACAACATCAAAATCACCCAAGTAAAATAATCATCTCATTATAATATGCATCAAATCATCTAATTAATATTACCTTTGAAACACATCAATCACAACAAAACAATCACAAGGAAATGCAATGCTATGCATGCACTTAGACTCTACTTCACAATGTGGAACCATTCTAACTCTGAAGTACTTGGTTAGGAGGTCATGATACTATGCCACTACAAGAGTGGACGGACAATTCATGAATGGCCAAGTACTCATAGATCCCCTCAACTCAACCTGAGACACATATACGCGACGGTCGGGGTACTCTTGTGTTGCACGGTAGCTCCTGGCCTTAGGGAATAACCCACTAATCCACTTAGGAATTCCCCACTAGGTGTACCCCCAAGGTCTATCAGTCTTACTTTACAGTTCGACTGTAGCCCTCCACGATCAGGCTCATTCAGTTGTACTTCCCCATAATCACTAGGCTTGTCAGGCCCTACCTATATGATGACAAAATAATCTTCACTTCACAAATTCACAATATTTATTTTCTCCCCTGTTAGCTTAGACTACTCCATTAAGAGCACCATATTCAAGAATCATCACTATCTCATCAAGTATGGGGTACTTCAATTTTTTCATCACAATTTTATAATATCATTAATCATAAATAATCATGATCATCGTATAAACTCATCACAATTTTATAACATCACTATCATCAATCAAAAATCATCATTATCATCATGTAAGCATATATCAAACCATGCATCCATATTTTATTATCACATCACATAATTTCATCTAAGCAAACATGTACACATAATTTCATTCAACATCCAACATCACAATAATAACAAATATCAACTATCACACAAGTATCGAAAATTAAATCAATCAACACCTTATAAAAATTTCTATTTCACATTTTAATCTCACAATTCTCATATTTCAAATTAATCAATTTATCTCTCAAAGGGCTACTGCCATACGTAGCAAGCCCCGGATGAATCGTTGAGAAATACGGTTTTCTCTTTCATCTCACAATATATTATACTCATGAATTCAAACGTTCTCTCACCCCTTACCTTATTTTGACGCTTTCACACATGAATATGATTCCATGAGCAAACAACTTTTGTTCATTGACTCTTTGTCCTTCAATCGATCTAACCCGACAGTTTATGGGTAAACGTTAAAAATAAATTATGAGAAAATATTCTAAAAACTAATTTTGAAATTCGGTCAAGAAAAATTACCATAAATCAGAAACCCAATCAGTGGATAATATAGTCACTTTTCACACGGTCGTTTTGGCGTTGGTTTCACTCAAATCGGACTTACGGTTAAGGAGAACGGTGCAAAATAACGAATTCTACAAACGAAGAAGTCGGGTATTTTAGATAGAAATTGGGGTTGTTAAAAATCTGGAAAATTATATTTAATTGATGAGTTAAATGAATGAAATAACATACTCAAATTTGGATGAGAACGGAGAAACTTTTACGGAAAAATTATCGATCACCGGTGTTAAAAACAATAGGTTGTTGTTGTGTTTACTCTTGGGTTCTACGGCTTCCCATTCAACTCCCTTCCCTTTTCTTTGTTTTGTTTTTATTTTAGTACAAATCAGGATTTACAAAGTCTCTTTATTTATATTTTTGTTTTGGAAAGCGGCGGATAGAAAACAAGCAGCAAAACCTAACAAACTCATCTAAATATTAGCAAAACCTAACAAACTCATCTAAATATTTGTAAAATTAGTTAACAGTTCATGTCTACCTAACAAATTCATCTAAATATTTGTAAAATTAGTTAACAGCCCATAAAAATACTATCATCTTTATAAAATAGTCAAAACGATTAAATAAATATAACACCAACAATTTATATTAATTACTAAATCAAAATAAAGATGTATAAAATCATCATGTCATATGTTATACATAAAAGTAAAGGAAATCAATCACAATATTTCTAACATCTCAAGATAGTTATTTATAAATTAAATAATTTAAAATAGAAAGTAGTTATAAATAATTGAAATATAACTATGTACATACTTAATATCAATCTAATGCACAGAAAAATATTACATTAATTGGGTACACGTATATACACGTAAAATCGCATAAAATCTTTTTCTTTAAAATATATATTACACTAAAATACTATTATTATTTTTTTAAATATATCAAATAATATGTATTATTTATATCACTCATGTAATATAACATGTATCAAACTAGCACATCATAGAAAGCATCCATATGACAAAAATTAGCCACGAAATTTATCAACATATATTCTAAAATAATATTCATCATCAAATTAATTATTTATAATTCTATTTAATTAATAAAATAGTTTATTATAAAATTTGGGGTGTTACAATTCTCCCCTTGTTAAAGAATTTCGTCTTCGAAATTTTCGGTGAGTGAACTAATATCCAACTTATCATCGTTAAGATTCAAATTTAGTCTATAACCATATTTAAGACATTCAATCTACCATTAAGCACATCATATAAAATTCAACAAACATAGCATGATAGACTAACATGACAAAATAAATCAATTAAACACACAACATTTATCATTCAATTATGGAATAAAATGTCTATCACATTTATCATTCAATTATGAAATAAAATACCTTAGAGTTACTCACTATAATTTACATATACAACATAACATATAGATTTTGTCAATAATAACGTAGTTAATTTAGTTTGGTTAAATAAAACACAATTCAAGTATGTTGTCAATTTCAACTATTTCTTTCAAACCAAATATTACTAGTTTTTAATTCTTAAAATAAAGTCTAAATCATATCACGAAACATTTAACAAATTTAACTTAGACTTGATAAAGAGATTAAATTTTTAAAATATCAAACACATCTAACAACTTAATGCACTATAATAGAATTACAATCAATTACTCTATAAAAACATATTATATATGTAATCAAGGAAAAAAATAATGATAGAGATACTATTCCCTAATAACATATATTTAATAATTAAATTCATTCAATTGATATAAGCAATGAACATATTTTTTAATTATTTTAAAATAAAATTAAAAGATACTTCTAACAAAATCATGAGTTATTGTTGTCTCTTTTATTGACGATGAGTCATCGGGGTAGCTAGTTCCTCCTACTCACGTAGTCAACTACTTAAGCAACTATAACTGCAGTCATTCAAATTCAAATATGAATAATTAAAAGTATCTTTAACGTGGTTCAGGAGTGCGAAGGCGGCACCACAACTACTACTCCTTACTTCAAATTAAAAATTCAATTAATTACACATTCACAATAATTTATTTGTAATTTACCAATATTTGTTTTTTAATAAAAAATTATTTCTATGTCTCTAATTATAAGTTCTAAAGAAGCACTTTTATATATATAAGAGGATTTAAAGAAAAAAGAAAAAACACCTTTTAAATTATATTAATTGCTATAATTTTTCTCATCCACTAAGAACAAGTTTGTTGCATGATTCATGCGTCTTTAAAGGTTATCTCAAAGTGCTCCTTAATTTCTATTTTAATCTTCTTCACTCCTTCAATCACTCTCTCTTCCTTTTTTTAAATTAAGTCACCATCTTATTTTCATCTATATACAAGTAATTAAATACAATATAATATTATAATTAGAGTTTTAATTATAATGTATATTACAACTATTCATAATTCTAACTTTAGTGATAGTTTTTATAATAATTTAATATTTGTAAAAAATTAACAATATAAAAGCTTTTTACATTAATAATGTATATAAATTAAATTCTTATAAATAATATAAGTAAATTTCACATGTATTTTGTTCAAACGTTAAAAGAAACACACACAAAAAAGTAAAAAAAAACTATATATGTACTCAAACTAAATTTAATTAAGTATTTAGACTAAATTTAATTCAGATATGTATAATTTTTTTAGTTATATTTTTTTAGGGTGGAATATAGAAAAAGTAAAATATTTCAAAATCCTCTTATCTTTTACTTAAAAAAAGAGAGAGAAAGGGAAAAGTATAAAAAAGAAAAGGTGGAAAAGTCCTCTTTCTTATTTTATAAATAAAAAAGTGGTATTTTATTATTCCATTGGTTAGGGCTAAAGTTTACTTAACTTCCTTATGTTTCTATCCTAGAAGTAAAGGATAATGGAATGATAGGAAAAATTCCCTAAAAATTATTCTTTTCTATCAAAACAATCTAACTTATGCTAGCCGGTGCATTAGTCCTTTGTCATGTTTTATTTTTTTATTTTATTTCGAGTAAATAATTAAATGAGTAAATTGTAATTTTTTATAGAAGGTGGATAATATTTTTTGTTATGATGATGAGTTTCGACTCGTTTTTATTATTGTTGTAAGGATTGAAGTACCCTTATACTCCCTATAATAAATTTCTTGCTTATAAAAAATAAAATCAAGGTCATATATAAATAAATAAAGTTTAATTACTTGGTCATAATCCCACAAAGAATGGAAAGCATTAAGGATGGGTTTAAAATTAGGAAAATCAAATATCTCATTTTTTTAGGCAACGTGTAATAAACATTTTCATCTCTAAATATATTGAATTCCTTTTAGTAAATTATGAAAATTAAAAAATTGATAGAAATATTAACATAAAAAATGTTTATAGAAGAAATAGTAAATATCACTACATACTCATATTCGACTTCAAGATATGATGTTCAACCTTACACTATTGAATTTGTCAGTTGAGTTAAAAAATAAATATTGATATTAAGTTCAATAATAATTATAATATAGAAATGCTAGGCGCTTATTAAAAATCTAAATCTAGAAAATAAATTTTGAAAGTTGTGCAATTTATACTTTGAAGTTGTAAAAAGTGAAATTTTAAAATCAAATAGTTTTTTATTTCATTTTTGTTTTCTTAACAAATGTCATAAGATTACTGGTTACTATAGTCCTAATTAATATTGTCTCCAATTTTCATTTCTTTAGTCTCCTAACGCTTATTTTTTTATTAGGTAAATTTAACGTGGATCTTATACTTTATAAATGAATTTCACGTAAAATCGTAGAACACAGAAGAGTTCTACCCAATGAAAAAGTAAATGTTCAAAAGAGAGCATTCTTAGCACTCTTTTTGGTTTCATATATAAGAAAAAGAATCATCTATATGAATAACTTTTTGCTTATTATTAATTAAATTACAAAAGTAAATAGTTTTTAAAGTTAAAATTGAAGTTTTTAGAATGTTTTCTTGAAATTTTCTTGATGTTTATTATTTTACATAATCATATTGTTAACAATGAAAAGAGGAAGAAGAGAGACAACCAAGAGACAACCATTCTAGGGTTTCATAACATAGAATGAACCAAACTTCAGTTAATAGGGTTACAATGAGAATATATATAAAACAAATAGAAATATCTAAAATACCCTTATTACTAATATATAATAACATTATCTAACATCTCCCCTCAAACTCACGATGCATTAACATGGAGCATCGAGAGTTTTTCAACTAAAAAACGAAAACTTTTAATGGAATGCATCTTTGTGAGCAAATCAGCAATCTGTAAAGAAGAAAAGTACGAATACTAATCATGTTGGCTACATGAGCAAAAGTTTCTTCATGATTCATACCATAGTATTGAGAGAACCCCTTAGCAACAAGACGTGTTTTGTAGCACTCAACTGACCCATCAGACTTAGTTTTGATCTTGTATACCCAACGAGACCCAATAACACATTTTCTAGGAGGAAGAGATACTAATCCCCAAGTATTGATTTTGTGCAATGCAAATAGTTCTTCTCCCATAGCCTGCTGCCAAATAGGATCAAGAACAACCTCTTTATAGGAAGAGAGCTCAGACAAAGTTGACGAGAGGGGTAACGAAGAGCATCAACAATCGCAGGAGGTAGTCGGACAGCCATGGGGACAAGAGGGATGTCACCAAAGAAGAAGCAACAATCAAAGAGAAGAACCAAGCCAACAAAAAATCAAACCGAAACCAAATCAAATCAAACCAAACAAAACTAAATCAAACCAAACTAAACAATACCAAACCAAACTAACCAAAGGGGGAAATAACCAGATAGATGAACCGCATGAGAGAAGAGCAAACAAATAGAACAATCAATATGGAGAGAAGCAACAAAGAAAATCACTAGAGAGAGGAGCAATCAAACAGAAGAAGCAACATAGAGAGCGACAACACAGAAGAAAGCAACCAAAGAGATAGGAGAGACGAACAATTAAATTACCAACCAAATCAGCAAAGAACCACAACAATTGAAATCAGGTGAACCAAACCAAAATCAGAACAAGAGTCAATGGTAGGAGGAACAGAAGCAACAACATTGGACGATGGTCCTCTAAAATTCTTCTTATGTGCTCTCTCCAATTTCGGACAATGTGTTTTCCAATGTGCTTGAAGAGAATCATTCTTAGCACCAGCCATAACAAATAATGACAGGAAAATACGACAAACACAATCACTGAGACAAAATAAATTAGGGATAACCTGCTGTTGTGCGAGCATGATTTCTCCCCCTCCAGACGTTGTTTCCCCGATCCGACCGTTGAAGACGAAGAGATAAATGTTGCGAACCTGTTGTTCAAAAATCAGCCCGATCCAACAATTAACGAATACGCAATCCATGTTTTTATGACACTGATTTAATAAAATCGGGAATAAGATTACTCTTCTCTTTTCTCTTTTGGTGGCTGTCTTTTCTATCAAAATAACCTCTCTCTTCTTTACAATAGATCCCAAACTGTTGGGAACTTGGCAGCGGAATAGAGGCAGAATCGTTCAAGGAGAATCGAAATAGGCTCTAGATACCATGTTAACAATGAAAAGAGAAAGAAGAGAGACAAACAACCACTCTAGGGTTTCATAACATAGAATGAAACGAACTTCAGTTAATAGGGTTACAATGAGAATATATATATATATATATATATATATATATATATAACAAATAGAAATATCTAAAATACCCTTACTACTAATATATAATAACATTATCTAACACATATTATATGTAACATTATTTATAATATTTTATTCATCAATTTTTAGTCCAAATATATGAGAAATGTACTGATATTGAGGGATTTAAAAATCAGGAAATCAATTCCATACATAGATGAAATTACGAAAATCAAAACTGTAATTATTGTAAAGTAAAATTTACATTAATTAAAAAATATTTTAGAAAAAATAAAATTATGTATAATTTACTATATAAAAAAATTGGTGATATTAATTAAAATTTACTATATAAACTACACACTGACAAATTTTTCAATGGTATCTAAGTTAAAATATGATCTTTCATAGATCAATTAGTGAAAAGAGCAACATATATTTTATTAGTAGTATATTTTTTAATATTGCTCCTAAGCTAAATTTGAAGAAAATTCTAATATATTGATTATCATTTTATGTATGAATCATACAAAGTATAGATATTTGTCATTGGACAAAACTTTGTAAATGTGGCAATATTCTGTTTATTTTAACTATTGAATTTCCAAATAAAATATTATTTAATGATTTAATGTTCATTACGAAAGTAAATAAGATTTAATTAATAATTATTTCAATCTGAAGTTGAAGTTTACTTGTAAACTAACTCAAACTCATTGATTATTCAAATCTATTTATTTAGTTAAATTTTAAAAATGTTTATATTTACAATTATTTTTTAAATATTTTAATATCATAAAATCAACCTTAATATGGTAACCAACAATATGCAATTTGTGCCCCCAATTTGCTTGTATCATTGTCAAAATAGGAAATGGTCTCTATCCCCACATGGATCCCTAAGTTTGATTTTTCAAGCCAAGAGAGCATGCCACGTGTTGACCAAAATCACAATACAGTTGGCATTGCATGCTTGTAATTGTCTTTTTCTAAATGTTTGTTTCACATTAATACGTGGCATGCATGCCACCTAATATTCTTTCAACTCCACCATCTTATTGATTAATTCCACCCTTCATTCAAAGATGTTCCAAAAATCAATTCAGTCAAGTTGTTAGAATTAAATTTATTAATTTATCAATAAGATATGTTGATGTATAATATTAATATTATAATTATAATCATACAATGATGTAGAAGTTTATAAATTTACGAGCATAAATATTTTAAAATTTACAAGCATATTTGATCTATTAAATATAAGTTTTAGGATTATGTGGATTGTTGGTTAATCGTTATTTGGTGGCAATCATGAATAATTTTGAAATATCAAATTTGAAATAAAAAAAAATTAGGGAGAAGAGACAATAATATATGTATATTAACGGAGATTGAATTCTCGATATATTGGTTCCAATACCTGATTTTTTACTATTAGTATAAACTATTGGAGTTAGAAATTTTGAAGTTGTATAAAAAAAAATATATATAACAACAAAGAAAAAGAAAGATTTTAATAAATGTGTGTGTTAGAGGCTAATTGTGCTAATATTTATACCATCACTTCTTAACATTAAATATACTATTTTACTTCAAAAGAAGATAAAATGTTCATTAACTTGTTTTTTTTTTTTTTTACATTTAAAAAAACTTGAACTCTTAGCAACACATAAAAAATTGAATTTTTTCTAAATGTCAATGTGAATAATCAAAGTGTAAAGAGACAATTTTACTTGTTATTGAAATTATTTTACTGTTTGAATTTCCAAGAACTTGTCAATTTAAATAATGAAGTTCTTAACTAATCATCTAAGTAGTAATCAATTTTTTTGTGGAAACAAACATTTTTTTAAACGATTCAAATTGTGTGCTTGTGTGAAGACATCAAGTTTTAGGTGTTGTTGCATGAAATTATTGATATAGATTTGTTTTAGTTATTATGGATAGTCTAAATATTTAGTGATTTCTTTTGTTGAGTGCAAGGAATTTCAAGTATTGGGAACATGTTGAACTTCTACACGAGATAGAAAGATTATTCTATCAGAGATTAAGAGTAAAAAGAAGAATTAATTAGTGATAGAGGATAGAGAGTAGTTCAATCATGTAAAGAAGATTTTTACGATAAGCACGACTTAAAGAACTTTTTCATTAATTTATAAATTATAATTTTTAATATAACTTTTCCATTAATATTTTGAGTTTTTTACCTTTTAATTAACACTAAAGTAAATAATAAATAAATAAAATAAACATAAATAATCTCTAAAATTAGTGTTGTTTAACATTCTTTTATATAGATTAAAAGAACTATAAATGAAGAAATACATATAATTTTTTTTATAAAATTTTCCTTGTTAACTATTTACTGTTAAAATTATCATAAATATATAACAAAATATAATACCTTAAAAGTGATGCGTATAATATACAATATTAATTTAGGGAAAAATTAGAACAAAATTATTAATTTACATTTTCTAAAAAATGTTGAGTTTAGAATAATATATTTTTTGTTAAAGTCGATGGTTATTTTAAAATAGAGTAGTATTTAAGTGGGAATTTGAATTTTTCACCTCCATCATTGATTTTCGGCTATAAATATATTTTTAATTTTTTTCAATAAATAAAATTTATTTTCAACCTATTTCTATGCAAACATATATAAATATAAAATCATTTTATATTTAATACATTTTTTTATGAAAATAAAATTATGAAATTAAATGAGATAGATGATCGAGTGTCATTTACATCGTCCTTTAAGATGAGACTTAAAGAAAATTGTCCATCCACAATAATTCAATTGAAACGTTAGATTGAATTACCTAAATTGACTAAATAATCGGCAAATCAATTAGCCTCTCTAAAATTATAAAATATTGAAGTTCTTTAATTTGAAAACTAGAGAAGATAAATGACCTTACGACGAAGGTGGAACAATAGAGTTCAATTCAAATACAATTAAAGTAAGGTAATGGAGGTTAGCTGTCTTGATACCAAATCTTAGCTCCTAAAGTTCAGTCCGAACATTAGAACATAAACTAGATCTATTATAGAATTATAAACTAGATCTATTATTGAATTATGAAATATACCACCACATGTCGAACTATCAATAGAAATCACAACTTATTACTTCATAACACACATATAAGAGTTATTTTGAAGGTTAACTTTCTTGATAGATTGGACTAAATGAGAACCCTGTAAAAAAGAGAACTATCAAAAAATGACCCAAGAAAGCACAAGATTATTTCGATCTACTAAATTAACTACTCGAAAGAAAGAGGACCATCAGTTTGAACCTACCCAGTATCATCATTAGAAATATTATAATTCAATTTTTTTTAATCAAAATTAATTTTAATAGTTGCATAAGAATACACTACTACGCATAATAAAATGGAACTCTTATAGGAGTGATCAATTGATACCAAAATATCATCATATGCATTAATCTAGTTTATACACCATCCATCTCATCATAAACATTTCATTTGAATTGTGCACAACTTTTAAGAAATGGTTAGTAATCTTGATTTTAATGATAAAATAAATTTCATTTATTAAAATACTCATATTAATTATAATTAGTGGAGTTGTTAGATAAACTGATCCTCCATAACAAAATATAACTAAGGTAAAGTTAACAAAAGTTGATATATTTAGTGTAAAATGTGAACTAAATATATTAATTTTTACTGACTCACTTTTGTTTATATTTTGTTATAAAGTAGTGACAAATAAATGTATATTAGTGAAAAAAAATTAATTAGTCTTCCATTAATGATATAAAATATAGGTTTAATTAAGCCGTCCTTCTATTTTAAAATCTAACAGTTTTTTCTTTTTTATTTTATTTTAAAATTTAACGGTTTTGGTTTCTCATTCTATTTTTTTAACTAAAATATCATGATATAATATATTTTAAATAACACATATATTATGATAATGTAGAATGATTAACGTTCATTAATAATGTAGAATAATATATTTTATTTTATATATTTTATAATATATATTTTTTTATTTTAAAATCTAACAGTTTTGGTTTCTCATTCTATTTTTTTAACTAAAATATCACGATATAATATATTTTAAATAACACATATAGTATTATAATATAGAATGATTAAATTTTTATTTTAATTATAATAATATATTTAGATTATTCTATATCATAAAATTATATGTCACATTATTTGAAATATTATTAAATTTATAATTTTTTTTAGATAAAAAATCTAAATAAAAAATTAAAATTAATAAATTTTAAAATAAAGAAACTAATATAAGAAATCGATGAAAATAAAGTAATAAAAATTATAATAAACTTAAAAATTATGTAATTTAAAAAAAATTATAAATAAAATATTTAATAGGAGAGGGAGGGAGTGATTAGTATTTCCAAAAGGAAATACATGACACTTGTCCACATTCTGAGATAATTGTGTGCTGTAGTCCATATTCTTTATTTTTCTTCCTATGATTATTAAATGATATACTAAATACTACTTATAAACTCTCATACATGATTTTTGAATTCAAATTCATAATATAATATGAACATTTTATTTGATGGACTAAGACACACAGTAGTCGTATTCTACAACTGTATTCTCTGAGTCATAGGATAACAATTAAATTTGATGTCCCTATTTTAATTTTAAAAAATAAAATTAATTTTTATGTGAATAGACCGTCAAAGATAGTGGGGACCCAATAAATGGCCGTTTTCTCTCCATTGGGTTACACGAGATTCATAGCATACATTTTTTTTATATAATAAACAAAAGTTGCATTTAATTTATATATAAAAGAATTGTATTGTCCATAAATTACAATGATTAAATTAATAGATATATTTATTTTTTTATTAAAATTATTTTTAAAATCATTTTTATAAATATGTATGATATTATAAGTATTAAATTTTTTATACTGATAATATATAATAATAATAATAATAATAATAATAATAATAAAACTCATAAAAATGTAGATGTTTGACTTGGAGAACCTCCCTAAAGTCAAAACTGATATTAAAGTTGAAAAAATACTAACAAATTAATGTACAAGGATAGCTTCATAAATTTTAACTTACGGGTCAAGATTATAGTTAAGCAATAAAATAATATCATTACCATATTAATTAAACAAACATTAGACTACAAAATTAATATCATTGTATACCTAATAAATTAAATGCACTTTAATATTAACAAATTATAAATGTTCTATAAGTGTTGCGAGATCTTTTTAATTTTTCACACTATAATTTTATTTTTTTATGTGATAGAGGATCATTAAAATAATAATTTTTATATAATTGTGTATTTGATTTTTCTAAAAGTTCATAGAAAAGAAATATCTTAATAAGTAGATAATTATTTTAATCGTTATATGTATGAGATATTGTGACAATGGTTATTGAATATATTAATATTATAAAAATATATATTTAAATATTTCTTTCATTAATTAATTTAGTTCATAAATATTTATTTAAAAAATTAATTTTATCTTCAAATGTATATTATATTAATCTTTTTATTTAATAAAATTACCAATAAAAGATACATTTAAATATTTTTTTATAATTTCAATACATCTAGTCAAAATATCCCATTCAATATTAAATAAAAAAATAATAATTAGTGGGGGCAACTACCCCAATTTGCCAAGTGTGAATTCATCAATGCAAATTTGTGAAATGCATAGCTTTCTTATGCACATTTTTGTTTATTTTTATGTATTAGTTAACATTTACATGTGAATTCAATGATGGACTATCTTCATAAGTAGATTATAAAGAAAAAAAATGGTCCACAATAGAATTGTATTTAAAAATAATTGAAAATTTTAACAAAAGTCAACCATCTTTTTCTAAAATAATTCATGACTTTTTTTTTTGTCTTGTAAGATAGATAATGATTCGATTAATGTCAATTTAATATAAAATACTTATTAAAATTTCAAATACTATACAAATATAATTTCATATATAGTAAATTATAATTGATATTAGAATTTACAAAGACTTACATGAAATTTACTTAATTAATAAGTCTTACCTAAATTTGGTCAGATTATTATGAATTTAAACTAAATAAAAACATAGTAAGTTGAGAAATGTATATTAAAAAATATGTTGCTATTATTTTTTCCGCTCAATCAATATAAAAGAGTTATATATATATATATATATATATATGAAATATTTTTCTTCACGTGAAAAACTAGAACCAGAGGTAGAACTCACAAGGTATGATCTAACTGGCAGTTGCCATAAATGTTTAGTACTTAGATGCAAGACTTGCCCATTCCACCCACACGGTTGGGATGTTATCAATCTTTTTCAAGTTTTTTTTTATTATCAAATGGAAAATATTACTATATAACTTTAATACTTAATTATAAGAATTTTTTTGGAAATTTATTTGTTCTATTTATATGAAAAAATATTTAATTTTTAAGATTCATTTGTTATTTAATTAACTTCCTTATCTTTATTTAATGTTTGTTTTTTAAATATTAGATGATGTAGTTAACCTTTTTTATAATTTTTTTATGAAGATAATATTTATAAAAATATTGGAAAAGTGATAGTAATAAATGAATTTGTTAATATTGATATATTTTTTTCTTTTTATAATTGGAATCAAATGAAATATAATAAATGTCTCATTTAAAACATTTATCTGTCTAATGATATCTATTAATGTATTTTTATTTGTTTTATTTCAATTTATCTAACTACGGTTAATAAGAATGCAATCATAAATAAAGTTTATTTTATTATTTAAATCAACATAATTAATTATATTCTTAAAATTTATGTGATATTCAAATAGGACAAATTATGATGAGACATGACAATATATATCTACTCCTTCTACCCAGATGATTTTGACATATAAATTAAACAAATACAGTTAATACGGTAGAATTTATAGAAAAATATTGTCTAAATTTTTACTATCAACTATTGCCCCTTTTGTCACACATTAAATGTCATTTTAGTAAGAAAAAATAGTTTCAAGGTAAATGTCATTTTAAATTTTTAAATGTAAAAAGATTTAATAAATTAATAGCATCACCATCATAACACTAATGTTCATTTAATTAGTTAGAATTTTGGTACTGATCTTTTATGTTTTATGGTCTATGAGATATAGGAAGACAAATATGCTATGAAAAGAATATTTCAATTAAGTAGTACCATTGAAAATGAAATATCATTAATTAAGAGATATATTAACAAAAATGCCTATACTAAATTCAAACAATTTGACAATTGAAATATTTGGCATTTGGATTAAGTTTTAACTACCACAAGTTGTTGCTAACTTTTTGTTGGCCCAAACGCGTTTTTGTGTGTTAACAACTAACAAGCACTTCATGTTGTGATTGGAAGAAAAAGAGAGATCCATTGTATCCTATAATTATTAATATTGTGTCTTTATTTATGATAAGTATTTCTATTTTATTTCTATTTTTTAATCGGCAAAATTTATTATTAAACTCTAATCAAATCACAAGATATGCTCAAATAAAATGGAAATGTTACATTTAAGAGTTGTAAATAGTGATGTGGTTATCAATTTATTTATACCTATTTATATTATCTATAAATAGAATGATTTACAATATTGATTATTCTACCGACAAATGTTTCTAAGGAACTTTAGTCTATAACAAATAACATCGATATCTATATTTATATCTATCTATATTCTATATTTATATATATTATATCTATATTCTATATTTCTATATTATATACAATTAAAATAAGATTTATATCGATTACTTATCAACAACTCTATCTATAACAAATGACAAGTGTCAATACAAAGAGAAAAATACTAAAAACAAATAAATTCTAACATGCAATTAATTTCGACAATGATTGCTTCTGTTTTTTTAATAAAGATTATTTGGTTAATTGATGTTTTGAAATTTAAAAAACAATAGTTCATAAAAGGAATTTAAATAAATAAAAATAACACAACTAAGACATTAAATATTTATAGTAAAAAAAGGATATTAAATATTTACATACATTTTGATACTTATATAGCACGAGAAATTAAATATATAATTACGTGGACTTTTTGTCTCAAATGAATAATTTTTTACAATATTACAAAAATTAAAATTAATAGTGAGTTATTTATTTTTTATTCAAGATTAAAATATTCATTTTCATATATATTCTGAGACACATGTCTCACAGGTTTATTTTGTATAAATAGATAGTGTAAATTCTTTTTATATATCTATTTAATCAAATCACACACATCATTTATATATTAGTAGAAATATTTTAAAAATTAATTTAATAATGTGCATTATGCTGTGATTTTTTTTTTGGGTTATATACTGTAATATGATTTAATAAATTTAATAACTAATTAAACATATCAACATCCTTTCTAGAGTAAGTCGACATAAGAACCATTCAACACTTTGTATACCAATTTCCTTTATATTAGTAAATTTCCTCCATAGTGCTATGCTATTGTCTTGATCACCTTGTGCTGTTATCATCTAGATAACTTACAAGAATTAAAAACCAATGTGATAATGAGTATGAAAAGCCATATATTTGCATTGAACTAGTTCCAAGACAACAATTTCACCTCCTCCAATCCTCTATTCAAATTAAAAAATATATATATTGAAAATTGATTCTATTTATAGCTTTCTATATGATTCAAACTCAAGCAAACCATGCTGCAAAATTGATTTATCCAAAACTCTATTGTTTTCTCACAACATAGCAAAATGGCTCTCATATGTTTAAATATTGAATTTATAAGTGCAAATTCTACCCTAGAGAACCCAAACTCAGTGCCCATATTAATAACATAGTCACATTTCCTATACAAAAGTATTCCTTATCATTTATTTCACACAAAATTTCTATTTTAAGATTCCTTAAAGATATATTTGGTAGTTGGATTTTGGAATGGACGGTTTGGAACGAGGAAGTCTATATTTTATTATATATGAGAGATTTAAAAAAATAAAAAAAAATAATATTGATAAATGATCATATAACATCTCAATTCTACTTAATACATGCCAGTAAGACCATTGAAATTTATAAGGTGGCTTGACGGTAATGGATGGGGGACTTAGGGATTGAGAGGTATAAGGTGTTGGGTTCGATCCCACACACTAACTTTCTAACAATTTATAACCATTAACAATTAGTCTATATGTGAATTATGTTTATGATATATGAAACTATGAGTTGTGATTATCAAATTGAGTTTTGTGAAATGTAAAATTGTGATACACTAGACTCATGCCGGTAGTGGGTTTCATTAGAGAATAACATATGATGTTGAATGGAGGAAGGAAAATCTCAGAGTTGATATATCTAGCATTTTATGTTCATGATATTTATAAAGTGTTAGGGTTGATAATCTAATGTTTGGGAAACACAACTAATATTGGGAGATTTCTATGTTATCATAATATTGGGAGCTACCATACAATCTTAATTTAATCTTGACTAGTCACTTATATGAACCTCATATTTAGTTGGGTCGATCCATGAGGGTGTGAATGCTCATCCACCATTAGTGACATAATACCATGTCTCCTCCCCATGTATTTTAGGGTAGTTTGACACCATATTACATGTGAAATGTTTAAGATGTAAACATATTATTTTTGCCTTTTGAACATGTATGGTTATGTATGAATTCATGTCACCGAATGTTATTATGTAATTATGATATATGTGACAACGTGTGTTTGTAAGCATGTTTTGTTATACTTATTTTATACTATTACCATGATATTGAATTGTTCACCTTTTCATTGTTAGTGTTTGGTATTGTTGGGCACATAAACATGTAACAAACTACAAGGAACAACATTTAATGTTGAGGCAGTTGATGCTATTTTGCATGTTTAAGGTTTTTATTAATTATGCTTTGATGACATCCTTCTAAACATGTTTACTTTATGGAATTCACATCCTCTAATAGTTAATATCAAGATAAGATTAATTATTTTCTTTTGTTAAGTATTAAAAAATTATATTAAATTACGTTAATTATATTGTCAATCGACTATAAAAAATGAATGATTAAAATTAGTTATAATTACTTTTATTAATATATAAAAATGCGTACAATTTCAAATTTATATAGCTAATTTTAATCCCATTCTATAATATTATAAGTGACGATTTTGACAATTAAAAAAATATGTTATATGAATAAATTTTTTACTTTTTAATATTTTAATACAATAAATTTATGATTCAAACCAAAAAAAAAATTGATTCAATATTATACTTTTGATTATCAAAATAGCTATTATGAAAATACTTTAAATTTGATCCTCCAATGGATCAATGGCAATCTTCTTCGGCGTAGGACCTACCAATAATTCTCAAAGTCAATTATTAATTTTTTTTAGTCATCCTAACAAATATTTTAAAGAAACTTGTTAATAAATTAAAAATAAAAATAAAAATAAAATTTTATGTTGAAAAATATCAAATTTTAAAGTTATAAAAATTAAATACACCACTTCCAAAATAAAATTTCCACTTAAATATCTTAACAAATACTTTAAGACACTTGTCAACGTTTAGTTTTTTTTGGTCTGTCAATTACTAATATCTTTTTCTTGTATAATTATTTACCCGAAAAATTAGACATTAATAAAAATTCTCAAAAGAATTAAAAAGAAAAATAAAATAAAATCGGTGGAGTTTAATAATTGGAAAAAAGCCATAAATTCGTAACGCAAAATGCCGTCCATAAGTTATCGCTATCACGGGAGAGATTGTGGAAAAATGAAAAAGTCCAAATGCCATGACATAATTTAATTTAATTTATATTAAGTTTTTTAAAGTTACAACGCCGACAGAAACAACTACCTCTCAGGTTTTTATTAAACAACAATTGAACAATTCAATTAGCTTCTTAAATTAATTAATAAAATTTTAGCTACCAACAAAGTGGAGGATCATGCTAACAGCTTTCTATATTTTCTTTTTTTGAATAATAATAAGTTACAACGACTACAATAGTCATCATCATAATGGAAACAATGATTACTCAAAACAAGTAATTTTTTTTTTATAAATTGTTTCAAGACAATAATTTCACTCGTTTTAAAACATCCTTTTAAGAATTTATATGATTGTTATTTCCATATATATTCAACTAAAAGGAATACTTGTTTTTTTTTTTTTTTTTTTTTAAAAAGAAGAAACTAATCTACATTAATATATTTTTGACAACTATTTATTCCCTTGCACACGCTTATTCCTCTCTCCGCGTCTGAGCTTTTATTGAAAGTGAGTGCCAACTAAGTTCTTTTTTAGTTCTTAAATACATAAAATGCTGTTTTGCTATAATAATTAAGAAAATCTAATCTAATAAGTCATATAGTAACTATGACAAACAGTGTAATTATTATTTCAATTTTTGTTTATTTAGATAAATAAAAAAATAGAAATTAAAAATAATAGTCAGTAAATATTAAATTATTTTATATTAACAATCTAAAAAAAATAATATATATATATATATATATTTCATGAATTTATCGTGTTATAAAATAATTTTATATGGTATATCACTTTTAATCTGAAAAAATAAAAAATGCAACTATTAGTATAAAATAATTTTATTTTAAAATTAAGTTAATATTTTGCATTTTGTTAAAACATGTTTTCAAGCTCAAAAATAGAATGTTAAGACAGAACATGTTCTTTTTTATTGCATTTTAAATTATTTTACAGTACATTTCAATTAAATTTATTAATGAATTAAAAAAATTTAAAAAAATAAAAAATTAGATAGAAAAAAAAAAACAAATAAACCAACCAAAAATGAAATAAAAAAAGTTAGAGTCTATTTGAAAAAAAAAAATAGAGAGAGAATATGGTGGGCTTTGAGCTGTGATTTAGCTGTCCTTTTGATGAATTATTTCATCACCACTCTCTTCCCCTCTCTCTCTCATCACACACTCATATACATCTTCACACACAGTTCCAAAATCCCTAGAAAACCAAAAAAACCCTCTTCTTCATTCTCTCTCTCTACCTCTCTCACAAACAACACTTCAACCACATTTTCCATTTCCATTTCTTATAGATCTCACAACAAAGCTATAAACTTTCTCAAAACCCAACTTCAAAAACCAATTAAGTGTTAAACAAGAAAACACACACACATTTCAACAATCTACATTCACTAGTGTTCATTTGTTTTTCAGATGCCTCATGTGAGATGAGGAAAAAAGGTTATCATTCGAATCCGTCGTGTGTTGTTGTTCTTTTTTCATTCTTCCTAGGTTTAACACTACTCTCTACCTTAAGTGTTGTTTCATCATATCATGTCTCAGATGGGTCCCTCACAGAAAATGAAGCGATGTACATCAAACATCGCCAACTTCTTTACTATAGAGACCAATTTTGTGATAGAGGTGAAAATGTTACGGTGGATCCGAACCTAGTTTTTCAAAACAACCGCATCAAAAACGCTTACGTGGCGTTACAAGCTTGGAAACACGCTATTCTTTCTGATCCACGAAACTGCACCGTTGATTGGGTTGGTTCCAATGTGTGCAACTACACAAATGTTTACTGTGCACCCGCGTTGGATAACCCTAAGATCCAAACCGTTGCCGGAATCGACCTTAATCATTGTGACATTGCCGGATACCTACCGGAGGAGCTTGGTCTTTTGACTGACCTTGCGCTTTTCCATGTCAACAGTAACAGATTCTGTGGAACTGTTCCTCATAAATTTGAAAATCTCAAAATCTTGTTCGAGTTGGATCTGAGTAATAACCGTTTTGCCGGTAAGTTTCCGGAAGTTGTTCTCCGGTTACCGGAGTTGAAATTTTTAGATCTGAGGTTTAATGAATTTGAAGGAACGGTTCCCAAGGCGCTTTTCGATAAAGATTTGGACGCGATTTTCATCAATCATAACAGGTTCGTTTTCGATTTACCGGATAATTTCGGTAATTCTCCGGTTTCGGTTATCGTTCTGGCGAATAACCGTTTTCATGGATGTTTCCCGGCGGGTTTCGGAAACATGACGAATTTGAATGAAATTATTTTGATGAATAATGGTTTTCAATCGTGTTTGCCGGAGGAAATAGGGCTTTTGAAGAATTTGACGGTGTTTGATGTTAGTTTCAACAAGTTTTTGGGACCGTTACCGAAGGCTATTGGAGGAGCAGTGAGTTTGGAACAGTTGAATGTGGCGCATAATTATCTTTCCGGTAAGATACCGGAGAGTATTTGTAAGTTGCCGAATTTGAAGAACTTCACTTATAGTTATAACTTCTTTACCGGTGAACCACCGAGTTGTTTGGCGGTTCCGGCATTTGATGATAAACAAAACTGTTTGCCGGCGAGACCGAAACAACGGTCTGAGAAGTTATGTAAGTCGTTTTTGTCTCATCATATTGATTGTAATTCTTTTAGATGTAAAGCTTTTGTTCCTTCGATACCCTCACCGCCTCCTTCACCGGTGTTTTTGCCACCACCATCGCCAGTGCTTTCTCCTCCACCACCGGTGTTATCTCCACCTCCGCCACCTCCTCCTTCACCACCACCACCTTCACCGCCACCGCCACCTCCTCCGGTGTATTCACCACCTCCACCACCACCATCACCGCCACCACCTTCTCCACCACCTCCACCGGTATACTCTCCACCACCACCTCCACCGGTGTACTCTCCACCACCACCCCCACCAGTGTACTCTCCACCACCACCTCCACCAGTGTACTCTCCACCACCACCACCACCACCAGTGTACTTGCCACCACCAGTGTACTCTCCACCACCGCCACCACCAGTGTATTCTCCACCACCGCCACCACCATCACCACCACCTCCAGTTTACTTGCCACCTCCATCACCACCACCACCATCACCAATATATTGTGTTGGTTCTCCGCCACCTCCACCACCAAATTCACCACCGCCTCCACCTCCTCCGGCTCCTGTATTCTCACCACCACCACCTGTACCTTACTACTATAGCTCACCACCTCCACCTTCATCTCAGTCGCCTCCACCACCACCTCATTCGCCTCCACCACCACCTCACTCTCCTCCCCCACCATATCCCTATTTATCACCACCACCACCTCCTCCAGTTCACTCACCTCCACCACCAGTCCAGTCCCCACCACCACCATCTCCACCACCTTGTATAGAACCTCCTCCATCTCCACCACCACCTTGTGAAGAACATTCACCACCACATCAAATACCTTATCACCCACCACCATCTCCATCACCACCACCAGTATATTCATCACCACCGCCACCACCAGTCTATTCACCACCACCACCACCAATTCAATACAATTCACCACCACCACCACCACCTACTCCTGTATATGAAGGGCCATTGCCACCTGTTGTTGGAATCTCATATGCATCACCACCACCACCACCCTTTTATTGATTCTTTTGAGAACTTCTCCTCTTACCTTTTTTCCCTCTCTACCAAACCTTAAAACACATTCCAAAAAGTTCACATTTTTATCAATCAATTCAGTCATGCATGCATACAATTGCGACTCTCATCGCATGTTTAGAAGTGAAAACAAAATCAAACTACAATAAACCAAGAGAGAAAACCTTGAAGTAGGGTTTTTGTGTCAAAAATCAGCTTAATTAGTCTTTGTTTATGGGTCAATAGAAAAATGAGGTTATGGTGGAATTGAAAGATGAGGTAAGAGGAGAATGTCTCTATCCCATATTGATTTGAATTGTTATGGATATTCAAGTTGTGTAATAAAAATGGCTGAGATAAGAAGAGTAGGTTGCAGAGAAAAACATGTATGTATGGAGATGAATGAATTGGAGACCATGACACCATAATTCAAGGCCTGCAAAGATCAGTGAGTGGCAATTTCTGATGCTGCTAATACTGTTATTGTTTGTGGAGTTTTAATTGTTATTGTCTCTCTTATATCATACTTTTTTTTTTTTTTACTTATTTTTTATTTTTGTTTCTTTTGCATTGCAATTTATAGTATAATTTATGAACATTTTACATGTATTGATTTTCTGAATTGAGGTAATTCCTTTCTCTTATCAGTGTCTCAAATATTTTTCTCTGCTATTAGAATCTTCTGTATGCTTTAATACTTCACCTTGCCACTTTAATGTTTCTCTGCATCCACATTCTATATCTTATGAGTTGTGGAAGTTTTTCCACCCCTAATCTGTCTTTGAATTGGAAATGTCTGTAACTGGAAGCTCATAGAGCCACAGTTGTGCAAATGTGGTTCCATTTACCCTATTTTCGGGATCATGATGGGTTTATTTAAATCATGGTGAGTCACAATAATTTTCATCAGTCCAAATTGTGTGTATGTTTAGTTTTTTAAAAATCTTAGTAGTTCAATGTGATTTTGTCACTTTTACTGTAAAACCAAAATATATACAAGTTAGTGAAAATTACAAAGTTTTGTTTCATAAAAAAAAAAATGGTAATAATACATTTTTCAATTATATACTAATTAATACCTTTACGTGCAAATTAAAACATTCGTGGAAAGGGGTTAACATTGATATTAGTATGATGTTTTTTATTTAATTTAAAAAAAAAAAACAATAATGAAGTTGGATTGGAGATAGTCCTTCAATCATGGTACTTGTGGTTTGAATTGATCCTCAATTTTCGATCGAGGTCTCCACCACTGTCTAGTGTCAACAGGTTCCTTATTCAGATTCATTGTGGTGGGACCTTAATGTCTATCACAAGAACCTTTGTTTACATAATTTAATGATTTATGAAGACTTTTTTCTTGCACTTGGTTAATAATATAGTATCATTTATAGATTTCACACCATGTGCACCGTTCTACTTGATTTGAATTCAAATTTGTTTACTTCACGCACACTTTTTCCTATTGGAATTTGAACATAAATAAAAGCAAATTTGGTTCAGAATTCTCTAATTTACCATGGACACCTATTTCAACTCTTATGCACAACATTTTTTTGTAAATGTCAAAATTATTGATTTTTTTTTAAAATTGTTTAGTTAAGTAAGTTAAATATGAAGTGATTTTTGTTTAAATACATGAATTAATAATTAATAGAATAATAAATTTGAGTACTATTATGTTTTGAAGTTGAAAGTTACAAATTCTAGGTTTAATCAATTTTAGTTACAAATTGATTTCACATAAATATTTTTATGTATTTTGAATAACTTTTTTATTCTCTTTGTTGTAAAACCAAATTCACACTAGGGTGTTTTTCTTCATATAGCCTTTGTCTTTTGCTTTTTAATTTCGGTGCTACTTTTTTTTACCCCTATTAGCAACAACCTCTACCCTATAGGGTGGCTATTGAGACCAATCTCACTCATAAAAGTAAAAGTTAGGTAAGGTGAAAGTGAAAGTTATAATCTAACTAAGATAATGCTCTACTATTTCACTCCTTTAACAATTTGAAATCAATTGTGGTGAATTCTTCATACATTGAGCGAACCTCTCACCAATTATATTAAGGAGATTGTTACAAGGTACATTAAGTTCCATCAAATTATGGACTATGTTCTATATTTTTCCTTTATTAATTCCCTTTGTGAACATAATTAGGATTGGTACAAAGGCTCAATGTTTTTATGGCAACCTCTTAAAAAAAAAGTTTCACTTCTTCCCATGGTACATTGTCATCCATATTTTCTTTTATTGTTTTTTTTTTTTTTTTGTTTATTCTTAGAAGAGAGGCAAGATTGATTATGGAAACTTTTGCCTAGCAACTTTGACATTAAATAAGTTTGTTTGCACTTTATGAGAAAAATGTGCACTATTAGTTGTATTTAATTTAGGTTTAAATGTACTTTTGCTTTAACTTGTTTGCTGGCTGTCTCTTAATCAAGGGAGTGGCTTTTTCAAAGAATTGTTTTATCTCAATAATGCAATTTTTTGGGGTCAAAATGTATGCAATTTTTTATACATTAGTATCCCACATATTGAAGTAGACAAAAATTTAATTACATCTTATACAATTTTTTATACAACCCCATTTAATGAATGTGGTTCAGTTGGCCACACACATTAAACTTGTGGTGGATGAACCAAAATTTGATTTCCACAATTAACTCCTTTGAACAAGGACAATGATATTTAAGTCTAATTAAATTTTAAATAAAGAATCTAAAAATATTTCAATCCAATGATACGAATCTCTTATAATTTAACTTAAGTTTTAAATTCAAACTCGAATTTGGACATGCAACAACATGAAATGTTTTAAAAAGTTTATTATTCATTTAAATCTCATAAGACTCAAAAAATTAATCTATGCCATTACGTACGGAGAATATCTAACTTTAAAAAAAAAAAATTAAGAATTAATCTCGTAACAAGTCCAAAAAATAAAAAAGAATAAAATAATTTTCCTTTTAAAATTTTCTAGAGCTATATGACAACTTTGGACCTCTAGTCAGTTTCTCAAGTATGGAAACCATGGTAAGTGTGATGAAAGTTCCATATATCTTGGCGGGTTTGGCCTTTCAATTAATTCACTAATAACCTTTTGTGCAAAATAAAAGGGAAAAAAAGTGGAAAAACTTAAAAGCACACAACTTCCACTTGTCCTTGTAACCCTTGGATGAAAGGAAAAAATGAAAAAGCATATCCCACCACCAAAGGTATAGTGATGTAAATGAAAAGGGCCCCTCCATGTATACATTCACATGGGTTGTAAAGGCTTTTTATTTTTTTCACATCCAACATACAATGAAAATATTAATGTTAGGAAGTTAGTTGACTTGTTCTATTGCCTCAACTGGGACATAACTAACATTTAATTAGGCTCCTAGGCCAGCCTGTGATTAGGTCAAGAATATTTAATAGCATTTTCATAAAGTGACTCTCATGATATTGACCCCATTGTCACATTACAAAGAACAGACAAGTCTATGTTTCAAGCAAGAAAAAGAAAATGCTTTAAAAACATATAAGTGTAATTTTTTTAGTAGACAATTATTCGTATATTAAATTAGTATCTTCATTTTTAAAATAAATGATAACTAAAAAGAAAAAAATTTATCTCCTTTATTTTTCTAAGTAATTCATTTATTGATAACATAAATGTGTAAAAATATAGTTAATTGAACTATATTAATAAATTAGATTGCACTGTATTATTTATAAATTATTTAAATAGTTTATGAATTAAATCATATATTTAAAATAATTCAATTAATTAAATTTAATTTAAAAATCAGTTTAATAACTTTTAAATTTTTTTTAACTTCAATTAAGATTTTTCTTTTATAAAATTTTTTAAATTTATTTTTCTCGAAAAAAATATAGGAAATATAAAAACTT